>JAXQQM020071484.1:0-81276 GCA_034641835.2 Pinus albicaulis
TGTTGACGGGAAACTATGTCCGGCCAACAGTAGGGGATCTCCCCGGTAGAAAGTCCCAATTAGACTTTGAACCGTTTGGAGTAGGGATCCCGTCCGGGGTGTGGGTCCGGCTACCACTTAAAACGGCTATCTCTTCGGTTTCGAGCAACATGATTGGAACTGTAAACATACACTTATTAACACGATATAGAATACATGACTGATGAATAAAACCGATATATGACACTGTGCATAGCAAGGTAATAGACAGAATGCATACACTCAGGAAATGTCGTTAGCAACACATCTATGAGGTATGCATGCAAGATAATCTGACCGCCAAAGAAACAATCCTTTGTGGTAAGAATATCCCTTAACTTTCCGAAGGATATAACGAGATGCTAATAAAACAGTTCATTAACATTCATCATGAAGTAAATAATAAACTTGAGCATCATCAACACAATCACAGATAGCTATGGTGCATGAATGATACTATTAATAACACAGATTCATTAATCAGAAGATATTCTGAAACTGCACGCAGAATACACACAATGTTGTCACAGCTAAACACATCATCTAATCAAAGGGGTTTTAACATGTATTGTATCTCATATATCAAGAGTATGCTTCTTCAGTTACAATGCAATAATGCCTTTCAGTCCAAAAAAGAGCAGCCCTTTACAATGTTCCCCACAGGGGTATTTATAGATTCAACAGACGCACTTATGGCCTTCCGACGGTTCAACTTCCCGACGGTTCAGCTTCCTGTTTGCCAAAATTGCGACCTGCGACCTGGTCGCAAATGCGACCTGCGACCTGGTCGCAAGTGCGACCTGCGACTTGGTCGCAGGTGCGACCTGCGACCCAGCGTTTGAACTATGGAGGTGGTCACGCAATTGAGGTTTCTGGAACGTCGACTTTCTTGCCTTTGAGGAAATTTCTCCAAGTCTGGTAATCTGCCGTTATAGGAGCGACAAGAGAGCTTTCCTCTTTTATCCGATGCATACATTCTAGAGCATTCGGCACTAGAGTCTCCTTCTTCTAGGAGATCAGCATCGAGAGAGAAGCAAGCTTGGTGTAGATTTGCACTGGAGTGACAAGCAACCGGTTCAGGTTCTCTTGTGATGCCTCGAATTCCGGTGCGGCAGCAGCTTGTCTTACGGGCTGCAGAAAAGACTGAATTTCCTGCTCTACCTGCTCCCAGCCTTTAGTTTCATTTAGTGCCCCTAATGATGGAATGTGATGAAGAGCGTTCATGGAGTCGATACCACTGATTAGGTGGTTATACGCCGACACTACTTTGTCCAGATCTTTGGACAGCTTGTCTTTGGATTGCATACTCATCCGAATTTGTACTTTGGCTTCTTGTGTATGACTCCAATCCTTCCGAGGCACGTGTTCGGGAGCTTGCTGATACTGTGCTGTCCAATTCATCATTTTGTCCAAGGCTGCCGAGGCTTCCTTGAGCTGTTCGTGTTTCTGCCTGGTTTCTTCCCGTGCCTCTGCCAATGGGGCCACTGTTTGTTTCAGGGCGAGCATTTCCTGGTATACTTGCCTCATCGTCATCTCCAACACATCACATTCCTTCCTGACCGCCAGTGGGACCTCATTCACTTGAGCGGGCCTACCCTGGAGCTGGAGCATCTCATTTTCTAGCCTCGATTTCTCCTGCTCTGCCGCTTTTAGCCGGTTCTGTAAAGAAATAATTTCTCTGCTCATCCTCGTGACATTTTCCTCTGTGGCTGCGGCAAAAGCGGTGCCTGCTGACGCTATCATAACTGGATTTGTCCTTGTGTCTGGGACTATGTCCTTTCCGGTGGAGACCGTAGAGATGGCGGGGTAGCCTGGCGCTAAGGATTTCCTTTTCTCTTGCCGTATCTTGAAAGAGAATTGGTCAAAGGTCAATCTGGTCAAGTCGAAGACTTCTTCTTCTTGCTCCCCCGGAAAGTCATCAACACTGAGGGTACTTCCCGCGCCACCTGCAGGGATATTCAGGGGAGATAAATCAATGTCGTCTATTAGCTCGTCCTCTACATCCTGCGTTTGACCCTTTTCTTTCTCCTTTTGCCGGCGCTCTGCTTCCGCCTTGTCATGTTCTTCTTTCTTCCGGCGTTCTGCCTCTGCCTCTGCTTCCTTTTCCTCTTTCCTCTTTCTCTCTGTCGCGGCGGCCTGTTCTGCCTTTTTCTGACGATCGACTTTGTCGAGTTCTTATTTCAGTGCTTTTTCTGCCGCTTCCTGTGCCTCCTTTTCCTGTCTTTCTTTCTCCTCTTCTTTTTTCTTCTTTCGTTCTGTCCTGGCGTCTTTCTTGCGTTTCTCTTCATCTTCCTTCTTCTTCTTCTCCTCTTCCAGTTTGGCTTGGGCTTCTGCTTCCCTTTGCTGATCTGCGGTGTCAGGTCCCGTACCGGTCTGTGTTCTTTTATCTTTGGAGGAGGAAGAGCCTCCAAGCTTCTGGCTCCTTTCTCCTAAATTCTGATGCTCTTCTCCTTCTCGATCAGAGTCGATTCCTGGCGCGAGATGCCGGTTTGCGTTATACCAATTTATTCTCTCGTCCTCATCCGGGCGCTCGACATGCTGATAACTCCATCTGAAATTGGCCCTTTTACAATGTTCAGGGACTATCCTGACTGGATCGTAAGTTCGGGAGTCCAGATTTCTGAAGTGATAGCTTTTCACCTCTTCCCCTTCACGCGCTACTTCTCTGGAGTCTTTGACCGTATAGGCACCAATGGTGAGAGGTAGAGCAGGCCAAGGTTTCTTCTTCCCTTTGGTAAGGACGTTAGAGAAGCCCAAGGTCATCTGGAAACACACCTCCTGTATGAGCACCTTGTCGGTAACAAACTTAGGTAGAGCGTGTGGTGCTTTAAACGAGCCGAATACTCGGATGATTGTGAATTCGGTGAATGGGAACCAGTGTGCCACCTGACCCAGTGTTTCCATTGCTCGCCAAGACATGCAGGGGGTGTCCTGACCAAATAGTTTCCCGTAGAGGGCGGGAATGAATATGTGAGAGATTTGTTCGATGTCCGACTTGTACCTGGATTCCCAGAATACCTTGGTCTGCAAGTGTATCGCCTGGGTTTGTTCGGGGTCCCAGTTATGTGGCCATCCCTCAACATGCATCTGGGCACAGACAGCATCTAATAGATACGAAGCCATGTAGAATTCTGATGGCGCTCCCTCATCTGGGGCTAAAGCTGAAGCCAAATTTGTGTGCATGGAGCCCATTAGTATACCAGCCCAATTGAACCGAGTGCCGTGGACTGTTACGTGTTCTATAATGGTGGCCCATGTTCCGTTGAAGGTGGTGGCGTCCGAACGCCCGTATATCCTGCACAGCATGGCGGCCACTAGCTTATAGACCTTCCTCAGACTGGCCACCGGGTACTCCTGGTCCTTTTTTATCTTAAATTTGTCTGGTTCTGCCCACCATCTTCTGATCGTGTCAACCATCGGCACTTCATTTGCAGCAAACCATCTTGGGGTGAAGTTCACCTCTACTTTGGGTAGCGAGTAGTAGACCTGTGCTCTTGAACTTTCCAGTGTTGTGAAAGCTTTCCCTGCACTATCTCGGATTGCGAAGCTTTTCGGATCCGTCTTCTGTATGATCCAGTCCAACATCTCTGGGCACGGAAAGATGGCAGGATGTGACCCAGCTAGGTGCAGTTTGGACTTTTTGACTTTCAGATATATTTCACGGTCCGGGAGATCTTCTGGGAACTCCTCTTCTGGCATGGCGAACTCACGGTATACCTCATACCACCTAAGGCTATCCTCCTTTGCGAAGGTGCAAAGGGTGTCTCTATATATTGGCGGCGGAGATGTTTGTATGTCTGTGTCTGATTCTTCCTCCACCACCTGCCTGCTTCTCCTTCGGGATACTCGGGGTGCCATATCACTAGAGTCGGAGAGGACCGGTACTGTGTCTGCTTTGACTTCACCTGCTGCATTTAAAACAGAATCCCAGGATAAGAAAGACATGATGATAATGGCTAAATAGAGTCTGTACATGCAAAGATTTAATTTACTGTTCTCTGGGAGTCGCTGGGTCGCTGATCCACAAAAGGACTCACACGCGACCTCGCGACCTTGCGACTAGGTCGCAGGGTCGCAGGGTCGCTGAGTGGGAGTTTCGCGACCTTGCGACCTTGCGACCTGGTCGCTAGGTCGCAGGTCGCACTTGCGCCTGCCGGGGGTTTCGCGCGCGCGCGACCTTGCGGGTAATCTTTCTTTAACGGGAAAAGTCTGCGGTTTGAACGGGCCTAAACTGACCATAAGGCACAGCCATGAGGAAATAGGCAAGAGACGGGTGACCTTGGGGTTTGCGGGAGACAAAACGACGGTGAAATTCCAAAGAAAACCCCACATCCTATCTAGCAAATAAATAAGACCGTGGGGAGGCTCAATAATGGCAAGAAATGTTTAAGAGGGAAACATACGGAGGAAAAGGCAACTTACCCGGAAGAAAACGCGCCAGTCGACCTGTCAGAGCAATTCCACAGTTTTCGCTGAGAGTCACAAATGCGACCTAGCGACCCGACCTTATATAAAAAGGTCGCACGTGTGGACATTTAATGAGGTCGCAAGTTGCAAGTTTGCGACCTTGCGACCTTGAGGTCGCTGGGTCGCAAAGGTCGCTGAGTCGCTAATTTCTTTGAAACTTAATTTTGCGACTTTGCGACCTTGCGACCTTGAGGTCGCTAGGTCGCAAGGTCGCAATTTGATCAAATTCTGACTCTTGCGACCTGGCGACCTGTGCGACCTTAGGGTCGCAAGGTCGCATAGGTCGCATGGGTCGCAAAAAATGGATATGCGACTTAGCGACTTGCCTTTAAAACTTTACTTGGCTTTTTTCCTTCTTTAGTTTCAAAGGGGGGCTCCAAAAAATTTTGAAGTGTGTGTTATGATTTTATGTATTTTTGGAGGGTGTTGTAGGAGCTACAACAAATGGCGATTCACTGGATGAATTCAGAGTCTCTGCTGATGACGGGTCGATGAGGGCGGAGGGAGGGGTCTAATACTTGCTTGTTCCTTTACCTCAGAGTTTACACCTTCCTTCCTTTGCCACCTCGCATAGTCGCCTGCCCTTTTGGCTTGTCGGGTGCTGACCAACCGAATTTTAATTTCTCACGCTTCCAGGATCGAAAGGGTCGGGGAAACCTTGGGCCACTGCAGGGTCTGGTACAATTATTTCGCCCTCATGGTGTTGCTCCGCTGCCAGCGAACCTCTCGGCTCCGGCGGAGTCACTGCCTAAGGAGTCGTGAACGTTGCTCCGCTGCCAGCGAGCCTGGTCAGTACCCCGGCGGAGTCGTTACAACACCTCTCTGCGCAGGAAGCCTTTCTCAATCCTTTACCCTTTATTCATGTGCGATTGCACTTATTTGAGAATGTGCCTGTGGCACTTATTTAGATGGGCATATTTTGCCTGGGCGGATGAGGGATCCCGACTTATTTTGCTTGCAGAGAGGTTGCTCCTGGTCTCGTATGAGGGCTCGGGTTTTTCCCGGATGACCTGCAATTCTCTTGAGTTAGCCCTGTTCCCTCACGATCCGGTTGCTGCTATGCAAGACCTTTTCTACCTGCACCCTCTTAAGCCGCTAGGTGGTTCCTTATGCTTGAAGACTTTAGTAAGACCGTGTATTATCCTTAGGTGCCCATTACAAGCAAGTTTCGACTGCCCCGTGTTTTGCAGGAAAGGCCTTTCATCAGCATAGAACCTCTTCAAGGAGTGAGTCGGTTGTGGGCAGCTTAGACAAGGTTTTCCTTGAAGAGTTAGAGAAAGAGTTTTTTTTTTTTTTTTTTTTAGAACAAAAGAAGTTTAAGTAAAATAGTGTTTGAGGTCATGCCCATTTACCGGGAGGACCTCGATTCTTCCTTCCAGAGTCTGCAAACGGAAAGTATGAGAACCCACCTTTTCTTTAACCTGAAAGGGACCTATCCATAGTGCTTGAAATTTGGCATGTTTTCCTTTTTCTTCGTGTGCTTTATCCCACTTTAGGACAAGATCTCCTACTTCAAATTTTTTATCTCCTGCAGACTTTTTATCGAACCATTTCTTGATCCGACTCTGGTGTATGGCGAATTTCTCCCGGGTTTTCTGCCGTTCCTCTTCTAGTTTCAGCAGGGTGTCAATGCGGGTTTGCAAGGCGGGGCAAGGGGTACCGTGGCACTCTTGAGACAACTGTAGAGCGGGAAGAGACATATTGGGTGGGAGGATGGCTTCTTTCCCGTACATGAGAAAATATGGTGAGGTGCCTATTGATGACTTAGGGGTGACGCGATCGGCCCAAAGTGCGTTTTGGAGAGCGTTATGCCAGTTTCGTTGGTGAGACAGAAGGGTCTTTTTGATGATGCGGATCAGATTTTTATTTGTAGATTCTGCTAGACCATTTCCTTGGGGATAATACTTTGCAGAGTGTTTAAGAACAATGCCATTTTCTAATGCAAAATCATATAATTTAAAAGATGAAAAATACGTTGCATTATCAAACACCAAGGAAGTTGGAACGCCAAACCTGGTAATGATGGAGTGAGTGACAAATTGCATTACCTCCTGATCGTTGACTTGGCGTAATGGTACCGCTTCAACCCACCTGGTGAAATAATCAGTGGCCGTCAGAATGTACCTGTGTTGCTTAGAAGAGTGGGGTAAAATCTCACCAATGACATCCAGACCCCATTGTTGAAAAGGTTCTTCTACTGCTACTAACAACAAAGGAGCAGCCGGATGCATTTCTCTACTTGCAAATTTCTGGCATTGCATGCATTTCCGAACATATGAGTGGGCATCTCTGAAAAGGGTTGGCCAATAATAACCTGCACGCATAATTTTATGGGCAGTGGTATCCCCGGCGAAATG
Source organism: Pinus albicaulis (assembly GCA_034641835.2). NCBI lineage: Eukaryota > Viridiplantae > Streptophyta > Pinopsida > Pinales > Pinaceae > Pinus > Pinus albicaulis. Next base: position 6,843 of record JAXQQM020071484.1, read on the forward strand.
ACCTCCTGCTGGTCCATCGTGCAGCTCGGTTAAGACTTTATGAGCTTCATCATGTTCTAGGCAGCGTAACATTACTCCATTGGAATGTTTCTTGAAAAGCTTCCCTTGGATTAACTGGTAAGACGCGGCTTTGAGTCTGATTGCACGTTTCTGCCGGGCATCTAGATTTGAGCCCAATACACCTTGTGCCAAATATCCTGAGATATCCGAGTACCAAGATGGGTTCCTTTCCTGAGGCATGACGTCAGTTTGGTACATATCAATCTCTTGCTCCCAATTATCTTCTTCACTCTTTTGGGAACCTGCAGCCTCTGCAGCCATTTGGCATAAACCCTGTCCTTTAACTGTGCGTGCCGGCTTAAAGTCTAAGTCTGCACTCTTGCATACACGCAACCCAGTTCCCTCTTCTCTCGCCCAACTCTTGCTGCATGAACAGTGAGCGAACAGCAGGGTGGGGAACGTAAACCGTGACATGGTTTTTCAAGATGTACGGTTTGAAATGTTTGACCGCTTTGTATACCGCATAAGCTTGTTTCTCGATTTCAGGATAGTTTAATTCAGCTCCCTGCAGACCAGTGCTCATGAATGAAATGGGACGCTCGTCATTGTTTCTATCCTTTTGGGTGAGTACGGCTGCCAGGGACGAGTCTGAAGCAAACGTGTACAGGCTGAAATCTCTGCCGAAATCTGGGCTCTGGAGGGAAGGCGCTTCGGCTATAGCTTTCTTGATCTGGTCGAAAGCTTCCTTTTCGGGTTGATTCCATTTGAAGGTAGCATTTTTCTTTATCATTCCCTGTAGTGGTTTCACTATTTGAGCGAAATCTGATATGAACTTACGTACAAAATTGATCTTTCCCAAAAAGGACTGCATTGCTTTCTTACTGCTGGGGGGAGAAATCTGAGCAATGGCTTTCGCACGTTCTGGATCAACGACAATGCCTTGTTTAGTTATGATGTGACCTAGTAGATTTCCCTCTGCTACAGCAAAAACGCTTTTCTTCGGGTTGAGCGAGATATCATATTTTCTGCATCTTTCGAAGATCTGTCTGAGGTGACGCAAATGATCCCCTCAGTGTTTAGAGAACACCGTAACATCGTCCAAGTAGACTACCACACTTTGGCCTATCAGACCCCTGAATGCTATATCCATAGCTCTTTGGAATGTTGCTCCCGCGTTAATTAATCCGAAAGGCATGCGCCTGTAAGCGAAAGTTCCCCACTTAGTCCGAAAGGTAGTCTTTAACCTGTCTGGTTCAGCCACTAGCACTTGGTTGTAGCCAGAGAATCCGTCCAACAAGGAGAACATTTCTGAGCCGGACACTGCTTGTAGGATCTGCTCCATAGGGGGCACTGGGTAATTATCTTTACTCGAGGCCCGGTTCAAGTTCCGGAAATCTACACATAAGCGAATTTCACCTGACTTCTTCCGTACCGGCACCAAATTGGACACCCCTGTGGAATGGCGAACTTTGAAGATAATGCGAGTGTCCAAAATTTTTTTGAGTTCTTTTAGAATCAGCGGCTCCATTGTAGGGTGTACTTTCCTAAGCTTTTGTTGGAATGGTTTTACATTTTCTTTAATGGGTATCACATGTTGTATGATTCGAGTATCGTATGTGCGTAAGTCCTCATATGTCCAAGCGAATACGTCACGATACTTGCGAAATAGTTGAGTGAAATCTTGGGCTTCTTGGGGGGTGCAGTCCTTCCCCAGGTTGATGAATTTAGGATTATCTTCTGATCCCAAGTTCACTTGTCGATGAGCCAAGATCGAGCTCTGCACTTTTTCATTTGGGGGTCCACGGAACCGATTTTGTAGATCGAAAAGCTTTTCCAGTGATACCACCCCTTTAGGCATGGGGTTTCCTTTGACTTGCTCGTACTCCTTTTGCATAGCTTGGTCGTGCTCATCTTCATCTATAGCAGCGTCTTTGAATATCTCTGAGTTGCACATAAATTCCAGCACCTGTTGATCATCATCAAAAACACGCAAATTAGTGATATTGTCAGGCACGGATGGTTTATACATAACTTCAATGGAAAACCCGTCCCTCAAAGGGGTAAACCTGGCGGGAGCATTAGCTAGAGTATCTGCTGCTGCGTTATGCATTCTTAGAACAGACTTAATTCCAAAAGCGTCAAAAGCAGAAATTAATCGCCATACCTCTTGTTGATACGCCTTCAAATGTGGAGACAAACAGTGTATGGTGTTGCGTACCTGCCGAGTGATGATCTCGGAGTCTCCAATGACCCGTAAGCATTTTACCTTCAAATCCAGCGCCTTTTTAAGCCCAAGGATCAAAGCTTCATACTCAGCAGTGTTGTTAGTGCATTGGAACTCGAGTCGACAAGAGACTAAGAATTTTTTCTTATGCGGATCGAGCAAAACGCATCCAGCGCCAGAACCATCAAGATTCTTGGAACCGTCGTAATACAATGTCCATATATCGTTTTACGGGTCCTTGGGGGAAGTGGCTTGCGGAGGAATTTCGGTTTGGTGTGATATAGTTTGAGATTGTTCCTCTGCGACGAGTGTCATTTCAGAAAGGACCTCGGGGCCTACTGCAGACTGGGGAGGTTGGTAACATCCAAAAATGGAATCTAGAAAACACATACCAAGTTCCTCCTGGGCGAAGCTGATGGGTTCATTTGTGGCATCCAAATCAGTTACAGTGTGTTTCATGTATGGTTCACTTTCGACTCTGATTTGGTTGTTTCTCCCTTTGTAAGGTAGCCATAAGTGAGACCAATCTGTGGCGAAGTATCCTTGCAATTTTCTAGACCAGTCTCTACTAAGGAGTACACCATAGGCTTCTGGGATGTCAACAACCACTATATCAATACATTGATGAACCCTAGAGTCGGATGAGAGGCGGATGATGACATTGTTCAGTTCTCCAACTGCTGGTACTTGTGATCTGTCCAGTTGAATGATTTTTGCGTCAGTTTTCTCTGGGAGGATGTTGAGTTTCTTGCACACAGATAGAGGCATGACATTAGTGGAAGCACCAGAGTCAACGAGGCAATTGTGAACGTTGAAATTAAACATCTCAAAAGATAAGAGAAATGGAGGGGTGGACCCTCTCGAATTCGTGTTGACAGCGTTTACTATAGATTGGATATCTGGACTGGTTTGTGCAGACGTGTTGCTGACGTTCTTCGTATTTTGGTTGTTGGCGAAAGCTTTTAGGATAAGTTCCTTTTGGTTCGTGATGCGGGCCAACTCGTAAAGTGAGATATTAGCCCTGGTCTTTTTCATGTCCTCCACTATGTTGTAGCTGGTATCGGTTTGGGGAATAGGTTCGGTGGTGGTTTTCGAGGGTTCCACTGGGAGCTTGGTCTTTTGATTTGCTTTGCTATTGCTATTCATGGGCTTTTCTGGTGTAGCTTGTCCTTCATTTCCAGGGGGAAGAATTTTCCTCAGGAAATCCCTTTTCTTGTCCTCATATGATTGTTCAGGAACAGAGCCTTTGCTTCTAAGACTGTAGTTTCGAGTGGGCTGAGCCTTGGGACTGCCTGCCATGTTGATATCAATGGGAGCAAGACTCTCTCCCCCGCGGATTACATCGAAAGTTAAGACAGAGGCTCCTGATTCCCCATCTAGGAGCGAACCCTCATCTCGATCAGAGACTTCCTCTTCTGTCAGGCTTCCTGGAGTTTGATCATCCAAAAGTTGGTTAACCACTGCGGTCATGCTGCCAATCCATTGCGGGCACGTTTTCTCAGAATGGGCAGCTTGGTGGAAAGAGCAGAAATTGTCTTTCCCTATCTCTTCCACGTTGAGAGCGGCACTGGTGTTTGACGGAGGCCTGCTGGTGTTGGGATTGTTTTTCTTGAAAAAGGGTTTCAGGGTTTTATTTGTAGTTGAAGTTTCAACGCCTTTTCTCTTTAAGTCAGAGACCTCATTCGTTAGTAGTTTGAGGGTCTTGGCCATAATTTCGAAATCAAAAGTTTCTCTCTCTCTATTAGGGGTGGAAGATTGGCCTCTTTTAGTGGTTGGTTTGAGATCATCCTTTCCGTCATGGTCCATGACTCCTATCGACAACATGTCCTTTTCTACCGCGAGAGCAGCAGCGTAATTTGCTGTAAGAGTAGCGCGGGCCTCGCGTTTGACGAAAACGGAAATATCCCTGGGGAGGGCTTTAGTATAGTAGTCGATGGTGATAGAATCATCCAACGCTAAGTTTGGAGGAAATTTTTGCAATATGGTGGCGAAGCGTTGGTTAAAGTCTTTAACTTTCTCTTTTCTATGGCATTTGATGGTGCTTAGTTCGGTGAGGAGCATAGAGGGTGTTTTATCTTCAGCAAACTTTTGCAGGAACACACGACGGAACTGGTCCCATGAAGTAATAGAAGCGCTGGGTAGGGAGCGGTACCAGGTGGCTGCCTGGCTTACAAGAGTGTGTGGGAAAAGTCGACATGCAACATCATCGGACTGAACTCTCATGATTTGTAGAGACAGATAAAAACTACTAATATGGTCTTCTGCCGATGTGCCTTTCTCTGGATCGAACTTAGGAAGATGCTTCTCTGGGTGTCTGGGCATATCATGGAGGGGACCTAAGAAGGCCAATGGGGATTGAGCCATCCAGGCCAGAGGCTGCACCCTCCTGGGGCGAAGCTAAAGCCGGGTTTCTGCTTCAGACTCACTTCCCGTCCCTGACACCGATGTTCCTTCATGATGACGAGAGTGTTCATCTCGGTGTCTTTCACGGTTATTCACGTTTCTGAGAAGCTCCCAGTTGTAAGGAGGGGGTCTATTTTGGTTTTGGTGGTGATTATGGTTGGCGTGGTGTCTCGAGCCACGGATGATATCTCCTCTACCACCACGACCGTGACCCCTGTTGACTCCACCTTCATTTCTTCGGGGCCTATTTCCTTCCTCCGCATTCCTTCGGACTGTGTTACCTTCTCTTTCGTTTCTTCTTTCCCCTTCTCCTTCTCGTGAGGAATACACTTGGTTGTTGGTCCACTGATGTAAGTCAGGCTGCGGTTCGGGGAAAGGTTCCGTATCAGGGAAACCTTCACTATCGTGGACAACGGGGTCATTTTCCTGGACAGCCCGTGCGAGGTCTTCAATCATGGTATTCACAAGTTCAGGTATGGTGCGGACCAGCACGCCATTGCGAGTGATGTTATCGGCAGGGGTCCTAGTGTGGGCTAGGAATTCCATGATAGGGGCATACCGTAAATCCCTGATGAGATTATGGGCAACTGGGCGTAAGGCTCTCAGTTGTTCGTTAGTGATTTCAAAGTATCGGGCTTCCACCGTTGGAATATCTTCTAAGGGGGGAAGGGCAACTTCGTTATTTATGACCTCCCGGCGGGGAGTTTGTGATGGAATGTCTGTTGTATGCTGGGAGGGTGCCATGGCCCTCCTTCTAGCGCCAAATCTGTTGACGGGAAAATATGTCTGGCCAACAGTGGGGGATCTCCCCAGTAGAAAGTCCCAATTAGACTTTGAACCGTTTGGAGTAGGGATCCCGTCCGGGGTGTGGGTCCGGCTACCACTTAAATGACTATTTCTTCGGTTTCAAGCAACCTTATTGAAACTGCAAACATACACTTATTAACACGATACAGAATACATGACTGATGTATAAAACCGATATATGACACTGTGCATAGCAAGGTAATAGACAGAACACATACACTCAGGAAGAGTCGTTAGCAACACATCTATGAGGTATGCATGCAGGATAATCTGACCGCCAAAGAAACAGTTCTTTGTGGTAAGAATATCCCTTAACTTTCCGAAGGTTATAACGAAATGCTAATAAAATAGTTCATTAACATTCATCATGAAGTAAATAATAAACTTGAGCATCATCAACACAATCACAGATAGCTATGGTGCATGAATGATACTATTAATAACACAGATTCATTAATCAGAAGATATTCTGAAACTGTACGCAGAATACACACAATGTTGTCACAGTTAAACACATCATCCAATCAAAGGGGTTTTAACATGTATTGTATTTCATATATCAAGAGTATGCTTCTTCAGTTACAATGCAATAATGCCTTTCAGTCCAAAAAAGAGCAGCCCTTTACAATGTTCCCCACAGGGGTATTTATAGATTCAACAGACGCACTTATGGCCTTCCGACGATTCAACTTCCTGACGGTTCAGCTTCATGTTTGCCAAAATTGCGACCTGCGACCTGGTCGCAAGTGCGACCTGCGACCTGGTCGCAAGTGCGACCTGCGACTTGGTCGCAAGTGCGACCTGCGACCCAGCGTTTGAACTAGGGAGGTGGTCGCGCAATTGATGTTTCTGGAACGTCGACTTTCTTGCCTTTGAGGAAATCTCTCCAAGTCTGGTAATCTGCCGTTATAGGAGCGACAAGAGGGCTTTCCTCTTTTATCCGATGCATACATTCTAGAGCATTCGGCACCAGAGTCTCCTTCTTCTGAGAGATCAGCATTGAGAGAGAAGCAAGCTTGGTGTAGATTTGCACTGGAGTGACAAGCAACCGATTCAGGTTCTCTTGTGATGCCTCGAATTCTGGTGCGGAAACAGCTTGTCTTACAGGCTGCAGGAAAGACTGAATTTCCTGCTCTACCTGCTCCCAGTCTTTAGCTTCATTGAGTGCCCCTAATGATGGAATGTGATGAAGAGCGTTCATGGAGTCAATACCACTGATTAGATGATTATACGCAGACACCACTTTGTCCAGATCTTTGGACAGCTTGTCTTTGGATTGCATACTCATCCGAATTTGTACTTTGGCTTCTTGCGTATGACTCCAATCCTTCCGGGGCACATGTTCGGGAGCTTGCTGATACTGTGCTGTCCAATTCATCATTTTTTCCAAGGCTGCCGAGGCTTCCTTGAGTTGTTCGTGTTTCTGTCTGGTTTCTTCCCGTGCCTCTGCCAATGGGGCCACTGTTTGTTTCAGGGTGAGCATTTCCTGATATACTTGCCTCATCGTCATCTCCAATACATCACATTCTTTCCTGACCGCCAGTGGGACCTCATTCACTTGGGCGGGCCTACCCTGGAGCTGGAGCATCTCATTTTCTAGCCTTGATTTCTCCTGCTCTGCCGCTTTTAGCCGGTTCTGTAAAGAAATAATTTCTCTGCTCATCCTCGTGACATTTTCCTCTGTGGTTGCGGCAAAAGCGGTGCCTGCTGATGCTATCATAACTGGATTTGTCCTTGTGTCTGGGACTATGTCCTTTCCGGTGGCGACCGTAGAGATGGCGGGGTAGCCTGGCGCTAAGGATTTCCTTTTCTCTTGCCGTATCTTGAAAGAGAATTGGTCGAATGTCAATCTGGTCAAGTCGAAGACTTCTTCTTCTTGCTCCCCCGGAAAGTCATCAACATTGAGGGTACTTCTCGCGCCACCTGCAGGGATATCCAGGGGAGATAGGTCAATGTCATCTATTAGCTCGTCCTCTACATCCTGCGTTTGACCCTTTTCCTTTTCCTTTTGCCGGCGCTCTGCTTCTGCCTTGTCGTGTTCTTCTTTCTTCCGGCGTTCCGCCTCTGCCTTTGCTTCCCTTTCCTCTTTTCTCTTTCTCTCTGCCACGGCGGCTTGTTCTGCTTTTTTCTGACGATCAACTTTGTCGAGTTCTTCTTTCAGCGCCTTTTCTGCCGCCGCCTGTGCCTCCTTTTCCTGTCTTTCTTTCTCCTCCTCTTTTTTCTTTTTTCGTTCTGTCCTAGCGTCTTTCTTGCGTTTCTCTTCATCTTCCTTCTTCTTCTTCTCCTCTTCCAGTTTGGCTTGGGCTTCTGCTTCCCTTTGCTGATCTGTGGTGTCAGGTCCCGTACCGGTCTGTGTTCTTTTATCTTTGGAGGAAGAAGAGCCTCCAAGCTTCTCGCTTCTTTCTCCTAAATTCTGATGCTCTACTTCTTCTCGGTCAGAGTCGATTCCTGGCGCGAGATGCCTATTTGCGTTATACCAATTTCTTCTCTCGTCCTCATCCGGGCGCTCGACATGCTGATAACTCCATCTAAAATTGGCCCTTTTACAATGTTCAGGAACTATCCTGACTGGGTCGTAAGTTCGGCAATCCAGATTTCTGAAGTGATAGCATTTCACCTCTTCCCCTTCACGCGCTACTTCTCTGGAGTCCTTGACCGTATAAGCACCAATGGTGAGAGGCAGAGCAGGCCAAGGTTTCTTCTTCCCTTTGGTAAGGACGTTAGAGAAGCCCGTGGTCATCTAGAAACACACCTCCTGTATGAGCACCTTATCGGTAATAAACTTAGGTAGAGCATGTGGTGCTTTAAACGAGCCAAATACTTGGATGATTGTGAATTCGGCGAATGGGAACCAGTGTGCCACCTGACCTAGTGTCTCCATTGCTCGCCAAGACATGCAGGGGGTGTCTTGACCAAATAGTTTCCCGTAGAGGGCAGGAATGAATATGTGAGAGATTTCTTCGATGTCCGACTGTACCTGGATTCCCAGAATACCTTGGTCTGCAAGTGTATTGCCTGGGTCTGTTCGGGGTCCCAGTTATGTGGCCATCCCTCAACATGCATCTGGGCACAGACAACATCTAATAGATACGAAGCCATGAAGAATTCTGATGGCGCTCCCTCATCTGGGGCTAAAGCTGAAGCCAAATTTGTGTGCATGGAGCCCATTAATATACCAGCCCAATTGAACCGAGTGCCGTGGACTGTTACATGTTCCATAATGGTTGCCCATGTTCCATTGAAGGTGGTGGCGTCCGAACGCCCGTATATTCTGCACAGCATGGCGGCCACTAGCTTGTAGACCTTCCGCAGGCTGGCCACTGGGTACTCCTGGTCCTTTTTGATCTTGAACTTGTCTGGTTCTATCCACCATCTTCTGATTGTGTCAACCATCGGCACTTCATTTGCAGCAAACCATCTTGGGGTGAAGTTCACCTCTGGTTTGGGTAGCGAGTAGTAGACCTGTGCTCTTGAACTTTCCAATGTTGCGAAAGCTTTCCCTGCACTATCTCGGATTGCGAAGCTTTTCGGATCCGTCTTCTGTATGATCCAGTCCAACATCTCTGGGCACGGAAAGATGGCAGGATGTGACCCAGCTAGGTGCAATTTGGACTTTTTGACTTTTAGGTATATTTCACGGTCCGGGAGATCTTCTGGGAACTCCTCTTCTGGCATGGCGAACTCACGGTATACTTCATACCACCTAAGGCTATCCTCCTTTGCGAAGGTGCAAAGGGTGTCTCTGTATATTGGCGGCGGAGATGTTTGTATGTCTACGTCTGATTCTTCCTCTACCACCTGCCTGCTTCTCCTTCGGGATACTCGGGGTGCCATATCGCTAGAGTCGGAGAGGATCGGTACTGTGTCTGCTCTGACTTCACCTGCTGCATTTAAAACATAATCCCAGGATAAGAAAGACATGATGATAATGGCTAAATAGAGTCTGTACATGCAAAGATTTAATTGACTATTCTCTGGGAGTCGCTGGGTCGCTAATCCACAAAAGGACTCACACGCGACCTCGCGACCTTGCGACTAGGTTGCAGGGTCGCAGGGTCGCTGAGTGGGAGTTTCGCGACCTTGCGACCTTGCGACCTGGTCGCTAGGTCGCAGGTCGCACTTGCGCCTGCCAGGGGTTTCGCGCGCGTGCGACCTTGCGGGTAATATTTCTTTAACGGGAAAAGTCTGCGGTTTGAAAGGGCCTAAACTGACTATAAGGCACAGCCATGAGGAATAGGCAAGAGACGGGTGACCTAGGGGTTTGTGGGAAACAAAACAACGGAGAAAAATCCAATGAAAACCCTACATCTTTTCCAGCAAATAAATAAGACCGTGGGGAGGCTTGATAATGGCAAGAAATGCTTAAGAGGGAAACATAGGGAGGAAAAGGCAACTTACCCGGAAGAAAACGCGCCAGTCGACCTGTCAGAGCAATTCCACGGTTTTCGCTGAGAGTCACAAATGCGACCTAGCGACCCGACCTTATATAAAAAGGTCGCACGTGCGGACACTTAATGAGGTCGCAAGTTGCAAGTTTGCGACCTTGCGACCTTGCGACCTTAAGGTCACTGGGTCGCAAAGGTCGTTGAGTCGCTAATTTCTTCAAAACTTCATTTTGCGACTTTGTGACCTTGCGACCTTAAGGTCGCTAGGTCGCAAGGTCGCAAATTGATCAAATTCTGACTCTTGCGACCTGGCGACCTGTGCGACCTTAGGGTCGCAGAGTCGCATAGGTCGCATGGGTCGCAAATAATGGATATGCGAATTAGCGACTTGCCTTTAAAACTTTACTTGGCTTTCTTCCTTCTTTAGTTTCATAGGGGGCTCCAAAAATTTCTGAAGTGTGTGTTATGATTTTATGTATTTTTGGAGGGTGTTGTAGGAGCTACAACACTCCCCAATTGTAGCTAACATCTTCATGGAAACCTTTGAGTCCGAGGCCCTCGACAACTTTCATTTGAAACCAAAATGTTGGAAATGGTTTGTGGATGATACCTTTATTGTTTTTTCCCACGTCATCCCTACTTTGCTTTCTTTTTTGAAATTCCTTAACCAAATTTCCCCCCATATTCAATTCACCATGGAAACAAAATTCAACAACTCCCTTCCATTCTTATATGTTCTTATATCTAAACTTCCTAATGGCTCCCTCTCCTATCAGGTCAATAAAAAAAATTCATACTGATAGATGCATTCATGCTCATTCCCATCACCACCTTTCTCAAAACTTTGACATCCTTAAAACCTTGGTGACTCAAGCCATTTGCATTTCTGATCTTTAAAACATTGATATGGAACATATCCACTTAACCAAATCCCTCCAAAGTAATGGCTACTCCCATTCCTAAATCAAAAATTATTTTCACTTAGCCTTTCATCCTAAACCAAAAACCAATCCTCCATCTACCCTATCCAAAATATCCCTCCCTTACATTCAGGGTGTTACTAACCATATTGCCAAGATCCTATGAAAAAAGAACATTCAAACTTCCTCCAAACCCAAAACTATCATAAGAAATAACCTTAGGCCTGCTAAAGATAAATATGACCCCTTTCTTGGCCTAGGAGTCTATGAAATCCCTTTCTCTTATGGGAAATCCTACATAATCAAAACAAGAAGATCATTTAAATAATGTTTCAAAGAGCGCATGGTTGATAATATACATAACCAAGTATCCAAATAATCTATTGTTGAACACTTTCATAACACCAAGCACCTCATATGCTTTGAGAAAATAAAGATTCTTGCATTGGTTCCTTACCAATCCTTCCATATCATTAGGGAAGCCATCGAAATTGAGAAGCACCCCAACAATTTTAATGAATAAGATAGATTCAAATTGTAAGTCATGGAAACCCTATTCAATGTCTCTCTCATAGACCTTCCTCTGATTCTTATCCCCCCAACCCTTTCCTTCTCCCCTTCTTTACCTTCTTCTCCTTTTCTTTCCTCTTTATTTTCCTCTCATTTTTTTGTTAAACCTTTCCCTAAATAATAATTTATTTATATTGATGATATTTCAGAATGAAATTTTGTGAACACAAACACTTTGAACCTCTCACTAGCTTGCGGGAGGTAATAGGAGAAGTCACCGTGTTGCTTTAAGTTGCACGATCGAGGTAGCGTCAACGTCAAGAATAACGCAACCCATACCTGACACCAATGAAAAGAGAGTCATTGCTTGCAAAGGAGAGTCTTGGAGTGACTAGATCATGTCCCCAATTTGTGTAAGCGAAAAATTCACTATGGAGTTTTTCCAATTTTGGAGATATTAAAAAAAAGGATAAAATATTATTTTGTGGGAGAAAAGGGGAAATTATTATTTTAATGGATAATGGCAGAAAAATAATAATTTATTAGAAAAGGGAGGTAAGTTATTATTTTAATGGAGAATGGTGACAAAGTAATATTTTATTGGAGAATGGAAGAAAAATATTATTTTATTGGAATGATGACAAATTATTAGTTTATTCAAATGGAGGAAAAAAGTGGAAAATGGCCACACCAATAAAATAACGAGGAAAAATGGAAGATCTAGAAGCTAGAGGGAGGCTCCATGAAGAATTATAAAAGGAGGAACTCAATTGAAAATTATTCTATCTTATTTTTATTTGGCATCTAAAACTTGAGTTATTTTGAGTTGTGTAGCCAAGACAATCAGAGTTGCTTAGCACAAGGGATTTCCAGGCAAAATTCCACCTCTATCTTCAGAGAACTTCGAGTGTCTCCCTACTGAGGCTTTGGGGGAGTCTATTTCGGGACTTTCATTGGAGTTTATTGTAGAAAATTCACACATAAAATTGTTATTTATGGTCACAGAAGACAAACCTTGGAGGTTATTTGGAGCAACATATTTATATTACAGGTTTCGAGTATTTACAGGAGATTTTCTATTGGTTAGAGGATTATTTTGGCACCATTTTTTAGATTTGTTCCTGTATCTTTTGGTTTCACCGAATTTTCTTTTATAGAGCCCACGGAAGGGTTGGAGAACAAAGTTTTTGTTGGTGTTTGGTGCTGGTATTTTTTGGGATTTTTTAATTGGGAGTGATATCTATTTTCCGGAGGATAGTTTTACATAATATCTCAACTATTTTTCAAAGATTTTTATCATTCCTTAACAGTTCCTCTCTAGTTTTGCGCAACACTATGTAGCTGGAAATTTGATCTATTTTGGGCATTTTGGGTCAGCTGGAATTAGCCCAAACAATATATGGGTTTTGTTAGTTTGGGTGTGAGGAGCCTATAGCTAATTTTATAGAATTTTTTGAGCAGTATTTGGGCTAGAATCATGCATTGTTATGGTAGGGCTTATTGTTGATTAGTTGGGCATTTTGCGTCACATTGTGGGTTTGATTTTGGCTTGGGGTTAAGCCAAAAAATTTCTTTGTTTTTATGAGTTTGGTGTGAGGAGCTCCAAATTAAATTTTCATAATTTTTTGAGTAGTTTCGAGGGAATAAATCATCAATTCTTATCCAATATCAGCAGCAACAACAACAACAACAACATTTTCAAGGTAATTCACACCTTTTGCAGATTTTAAGGTTAACTGGAGTTAGCCTAAGGTTTTTTTGGGTTTGGTATATTTTGGTGAGAGAAGCCTTCGGTTAATTTTACAGAAATTTTGGAGAAGATTTGATGGCATAAGTCACAATTCACCTCCAACAACAACAATAGTATAATTTTTGGGCATTAATTCATAGGTGCAACATATTGAATTCCAATTCTATTTTGGAGGCCCAGTTTATATTGCAACAGATCTTCTATGGCCATCATTGTAGCTATTATATCAATAGCTTTGTATTTAGTTGCTCTAGTAAATAAATAAAGTTGTTGAATTCTCCATTTCTTGTGTTATATTGCAATTGTGGCATTTCTGGGTTTATTTGGAAATGTTATTTTATTTTTACCACAATTTCATGGTTCTTGTTCTGAAATAGCTTGGAGAAATTGATGGTAGAATTTTTTAAGAAATTTCCCAAGAAATTATGAAAAATTATAAACTGGGACATCATAGTGGTATCAAAGCATGATCTTGGCGACTTGTGGGGAAGCTAGCAAGATCATGGAGATGCTAGAAATGTATGCACAATGTCTTGATTAGTGAATTTATGGATACTCTAATGATGAAAAAAGCGATGAGCACATACGTGATCATAGAGGAGTTGATGTGGCAGAGACAATAATTGGTGAGGTAGAACAAACAGATTCTAGAGGGGATGCAACAAATGCTATATAACTAGAAGAAAAGCAAAGCACATGTGTTGGAACACCTAATCCTACATGGGTAGGTGTGGAATGCGAAAAGTCACAATGGAGTCCAAGTGACCTTGGAATGTGAAACCAAGAGTCACACCATTGTACTATAAATGTACATCTTTGTATAATGGAAAATAAGTGAGCTACAAGCTTATCCTTCATTGTGTGTTGAGTCTCTTGTGTGTGTGTTCATCTTCCTCATACACCATGTGTGTGCCTTAACATGGTGTTTAACATGGTATCAGAGTGGGTGATTGCTGGCCCTACTCCACTTTGAATGAGCCATTTGTGTTTATGGCCTATGCATATCTGCAAAAATTCTTGACATTTTTGCAGCACTCAGAGTTTCTGCAGCAGTGTTTTTGCCACATTCATCAAGCTTTCTGCAGCATTCATAAATTTGTTTTGAAGAAGATCAACATTGGTTTTGAGAAGGAGTAGCATTCAAAAATTGGCAGCATTCAGGCATTGGCTTTGAAGAAAGGTAGCACTGCCCATGTGAAGGTTTTCTCACTGCTTATTTTTCCATTGAAAAATCTCTGCATTTTAACTTCTGCACCATTTCGGAGCTGCTGGAAAAGTGTTTAAAATGAGTTTCTGGAAAATTCTGGGTTTTTTCTAGAAAGATTTTTGAATTTTTTCATTGAAAATTTCTGCAATTCTGGGTTTCTCTGCTGCTGGAAAAATCATTTTTGCAAGTTTACAAGTTCCTGCAAATTATTCTGTTGTGTATCTAGAAAAATTCTGCTATATATTTGGAAGAAAAAATTATGTTGCTAGATTTCTTACTCCTCTTTGCTGTTTTAATTAAAAGATTAAAAATAAATAAATAAAATAAAATTGGCCTTTGGCCCTCTCTGTAACTCCCCTCGGTCACTGCAAAACCTCGCCCCCTTACTCCGCTCCCAAGCATTTTGCAAACCCCTACCCAATACCAATCCACACTGCAATATCACTCACCATAGACGCCTATCCCCTCCCCTACGCCCTCACTCCCACGGCTCCCCACGCGCTACTGCATCGAACACACACTTACCCCCTCTCGAATACCCTACCCATGCTACTCATAGCTCTACTGGCCTCACGACCCTCCTTTTCCATACACAGCCCTTCACATTATTGAAATGCGGCCTCCCACTCCAGCTTACCCTCTACGCACTCGCCCACACCCTGCTACGGTCTTACCCTCACCCACGGCTCTCACACCTTACTCCACTCCTTATTACTCCGCCTCACAACCTCTCTCGACCCTCAAGGCCGTGCTCTACCCACTGCATACGCCACTCCATCTGCTCACAAGCTCCCTTCAAACTATACCTACGACACTCCTTTAAATTTTTAATTTTTTAAAATTTGTTTTTAATATACCGACCCCCCCATATAATAACCCTCCTCCCTTTCCAAATTAATTTCCCTTAGTTTTTTAAACTCCTCACTCTCCCACATATTTTAAATTCTCCCCCCTTTTTAATTAATCCCCCTCCTCCATTTTTACTACAATCCCTCTTTCCCATTTTTAATTATTCCCATTAAATTATTTTTTAATTAATTTTTAATTAATTAAAAAAAAAAAAAAACAGGAGAGAGAGAGGAAGAGAGGAAGAGCATAAAAGAGACATGAACAACAGAATTGAAGAAATAGCATGGACTATACTTAGAAAAAAGAAGATTTTCATTTTGTGGCATTGGTAGAAGAGTGATTTTCTACAAGAGATTTACATGTGAAGATTGGTCCTCATTTTGAAAAAAAACCCTTTGAAGGAAAATTTAGCTGCACATTTACAAAATATTTTGCAGAAATATTGTATTGTATTGCTTCTTCATTCATAGTTGCAATCCGTAAATTTGAATTGTTGATATAAGTCATTGTTGATTGCCCTCCATCATTTGAGGAGCAGATTTTGTACTTTGAGATTTCCATCTTTGGAAGTTCTCTTGAGTCATTTATATTTCTTGTTGCATCACATTGTAAACGGGTGCATTTTCGGTTGAAGCCGACACCCTTTCATTTTTTGAGCCTAAGTTGTTGAAAATGGCTAAAATAAATGAGGCATTAGTGTTGTTGAATAACCTCATTCATTCCAATGTTGATGACATGATAAAAATGAGCAAGGATGCTCTTTGTAAAATTCACACTTGTTTGCAAGATGCACAAGAAAAGATTGAGTTTTTGCAGTTGGAATCTCAACTTCAACAAGATGAACTTCAACAAAAGAGTCACCATTCTGAACCTGTTTCTGTTCAGAAGATTGTGAAAGACTCTCATCAGAAGAAGGAAAATAAATTTGCAGATGATTCACATTCAGTTCCTTGTACGAGAGCAGATTTTCATGCAGATGTAGCAGCTCAGCCTACACTTCTCAAGCCCATTATCAGACCTTGGGAAGAGCTTGTCCACAAGAAGCACATAACTGATCTTGGATATGACAAGGATGTGACCTTTCATATTCCAGACTACACCAAGCCCATCATATTTCAGAGTGCCGGATTCATGTATGACAGTTCACCTGCAGCTGTTCCAGATCTTGCTCCACAACAACAACACCAGATCGTAAAATGCCAACACTGTGATCGAGTTGGCCATATGAAAGATCACTGTTTTGATCTTCATACATGCAAGCACTGTGGTTGACACACTCATTCTTCAGACATATGCTTCAAACACAAGCCTCCTGCAAGAACCAAGATTCATCTTGGATGGATCGCTTCTTGGCAATGGGCATCAGCAGCCAAGAAGATGTTTAAGTCACATGTCAGAACATGTTCACGAATATTGAGTAAACTTGCAGTTGAGTTTTCACCATCATCTCACCTTGTCCCTAACAGGGGGGAAAATGGTGGTCATGTACAAGCTTCGACGTCAGATCAAGCGAGCCTGAGCCACAATCTCTCATTCCATGTTCAGAGTTGTAGCTAGAAGTTCAAGCGAGCCTGAGCCACAATTCGTCATTCCGGATTCAGAGATGTAGCCAGAGACACGTATGCCCATGAGCATGCCTTCGGTTGGTGGACAACCTCAAACCATCATCTTTGGTTGGTGGATAACCTAAAACCATCACAGGTAGTAGACCTCCCTTCTTTTAGGTCGAAGGTCTCCCTTTCATATATGAGGAACACTTCCTCTAGCAGAAGCATTCAGCTTAGTAGCCTTCAGCTTCTTGCCAGCTTTGGTTGAGTTCCAGGAAATGCTTCAAAGTATTCCAGAGTTTTTGGTAATCCTAAAACCATCACAGGTAGTAGACCTCCCTTATTTTAGGTTGAAGGTCTCCCTTTTTTATGAGGGACAATTCCTCTAGTAGAAGCCTTCAGCTTCTTGCCAGTTTTGGAAGAGTTCCGGGAACTGCAACAAGTTTTGCGTTCCAGTGTTGGTGGTTATCCTTAAACCATCTCTTTTTTCCAACATTTCAGAGAGTTGATTAAGCCCAAGTGCTACCATGTATACTTTTTAGATTTGTATTACAACTCTTTTCTTGGACTCACACATACCCCTTGGGATTAAGGGGGGATGTTGGAACACCTAATCCTACATGGGTAGGTGTGGAATGCGAAAATTCACAATGGAGTCCAAGTGACCTTGGAATGTGAAACCAAGATTCGCACCATTGTACTATAAATGTACATCTTTGTATAATGGAAAATAAGTGAGCTACAAGCTTATCCTTCATTGTGTGTTGAGTCTCTTGTGTGTGTGTTCATCTTCCTCATACACCATGTGTGTGCTTCAACATGGTGTTTAACAATGTGCATACATAGCCCAATGGTACAACACCCATACATGTGTCTAGTCTGGTTGTCCTACCATGCCTCATTTTCTGGATGAACTAGAGAAGAAGCATAGGTCATGGGTTAGATCTTCATGTAGAGGAGGACAATTAAAGGGTGAGACTAGGAGGCACTTCTACTAGTGGAGACTTGGCTTTAGATATCAGGAGCCTAAGGAGGAGGTTGAACATGAGGTTGAGGGCATGCAGGATTGTGAGGATCATGTGAATACATCAAGTGTGACATAGGATCCATGCTTGTTGGAGTTTTCTTTTGTAGCCCTAGTTGACACATTGGTGGAAACAGTGGACCTAGATGTACCTGATCCAGACTTATGCAGGAACACAATAAAATATATAAATAAACATAAACATATAGATGCAGTAGGAATAACACTTCATTTCATTAATATCAAATACTGAAATTTTTTTACAGACTGAATGGAAATAAACTATCTTGGGCAATGGTAGCTTATCTCTGAGAAGAGATGTGGCAGCTACATTCCTCTAAACTCAGTTAAAATGAGGATCAAGGGCATTTTTATTATATAACAACATGGGAAAACCCTAAACAACCAAAACCCTAACCCTAGGAGATGGAATTCCAAGCGTTTTTGGCCCCTATTGGGGTTAGTTTGGCAGCCAACTTCTCGAGGTCATAACTTCGTCATATTATCTCCATTTGGCCCGTACGATATATCATCGAAAAGATATATCCGAGTAATACACATTTATCTACATTAACATAATCATAGTCTGCTATGGACCTAAAAAACTTCATTTTTTGGGTAAAAAATTCTCTAGAAATTTAGGACCCGAAAAAATTCTTCAGAAGTTTAGGACTCGAAAAAAGGCTAAATATAGTAAATGATGCTATAAATAAGGAAGTTGATGAAACCATTTGGAGGTCTAGGTGGAATATGTGGGCGGAAACCAATATCCACATAGATCATTCCTCCCCCCTTAGGAAGTAATATTCCCCATTACATGCAGAGCCTCCATGAGGTGAGGAAATTTCTGTTGAATTCGATCCCTAGTGAACCACGTGCCATGGTGAAGGCGTTGGTATGCTTTGAAAACTTGATATAGTTGGATCATTTGCTGGCTGGTGTTCTTGATCTGTGTGTCCATTATCTGATCAGTTGTGGCTTGCTCCATGTAGTCTAGGTTTAACTCTGTTGCTTGTGGGTTTTAACCTTGTACATAAATTATCTGCAAATGAATTCTAAAAAAACAAAAAAATAAACAATAGCGAGAGCATAAAACATAAAAAATATATACAAAGAGATTTTCCCCTTGGATCCCAAATCAGGACTACTAGATTTATTTTTCATTATATTCCTTTTAGTGTTATGACACATATATATCCATTCCGAAGCATTCATAAACCCCAATCCATTAACTGTGGATTAGAACATAACCGTAGTTCCCTTTACCGAATCTACAAAAAACCAGGGGCCATAAACCATCATACCCCAAAACCATGTGCAAACCCATGCACAAAACCATAGGCGAGTACGCTCACCTAAAATAGGGTCCAATTTTTTTTTCCCGGGGCACTGATCTGGACCCCGTGTAGGGGGATACCTGCCCCCTGTAAACCCTTGGACAAGGGGGGGTTGTTGCTCCCCATATGACCCCCCTGCTGCACCCAGTGCAAGGAACATGGGAGGCTATCGCCCCCCTTGTGACCCCCCCCCCCCTCTCGTGCGTGAAAATATTCATGGAAAGAATATAGCACATACCCAACATTGTGCCACTTGTTGTTTTCTTTCCACAGGAGGCCACAAGAGAGCTTAGTCATTAGTCCAGCTCTACAACACCCATTTTTTCTCTACACCAAGAGAACTTCTGAGTGCTCACAGACTTCGTCAATGCATCTGCAACATTCTTCAAAGTGTCCACCTTTACCAACAACACCTTTTTATCCTCAACCATATCTCTCACAAAGTGATATTGAACATCAATGTGCTATGTCTTTGAATAATAAGCAGGGTTATTAGCCAAGGAAATTTCACTTTGGATATCACACTCTATCCTTATAGCTCACTGCACGAACCCCATACTTGAACACAATCTCTAAAACCAAACTTCTTCATTGCTTGCGTGAGTGGCTACCATGTATTCTGCATTTGTAGTTGAAAGAGCCACTGCAAACTATATTTTACTCATCCAAATGACTACACCACCAAATAGGCTAAACACATACCCACTTGTACATCTTCTTTGGTCCAGATCTCCACCCTAGTCTACATAAAAAAAACCACGGATGTCCAAAACTTTGTCCAATCCTGGTCTTCCCTCGTAGCACAAACCATAATCACTAGGGCCATGCAAATATATGAAAAACCCACTTCGATGTTGTCTAATGATCCTTCCTTAGTTCTGACATAAACCTGATCAATACTCCCACTGCATGTGTAATGTATGGTCTAGTACAGACCATTGCATACATCAGGATACCCACTGTACTTGCATATAGAACACAAGACATATCCTCCTCTTCTTCTTGTGTCTTGGGACACTATTCAATAAATAGCTTTACACCTATAGGAATAGGAACCTTCACCGGTTTACTATCATGCATATTGAATCTCTGTAATATTGGCTCAACATACTTCCTCTGTTATAACCAGAGCTTCCTCTTTGCCCGATCTCTCTTAATTTCCATGCCCAAAATATAGTCTATAGCACCAAGATCCTTCATGTCGAATTTGGAGAACAATTGGGTCTTCAAATCCTAGACAATTTCTTTGTCATTTCCAACTAGCAACATACCATCCACATACAATACCAAATAAATAACATGCTAACCAATTAATATAAAATACACACAATGATCATCTTTTCTTCTGGTGAAGCCAAGTCCTCGTATATAGGTATCAAATTTCTAATACCACATCCTTGGTGACTGCTTTAACCCATACAGAGACTTTTTTAACATGCATACCAGTTCTTTCTTACCCTTCACAGCAAAGCCTTCAGGTTGCTTCATGTAGATCTCCTCTTCCATATCCTCGTGAAGAAAATTTTTCTTCAAATCCATCTATTCTACCTCAAAAATAAAACGCAACATCGACATATAAAAGTAATATAATAGAAGTAACCTTGGCAACAAGAGAAAAAATATCACCAAAATCAATTCCTGGCACCCAGGAATAACATTTTCCTACCAAATGAGCTTTTTATTTCTCCACCTTTCCTTCTACATTCATCTTCTTCTTAAACACCCATTTTCTCCCGATGGGCTTCCTTCCAGCCGACAACTCCACTAGATCCCATGACTCATTTTTGTGCAAGGATGCCATTTCATCAACCATGGCCTCCTTCGAGAGTTTTCCATCCTCTGAATCCATTGTCTCTCTGATAGTTCTGGGATCATCATAAGTGATAGTTAAAGAAATATTTGAATAGAAAGAAGATGGACTATACCTTTCTGGTTGCCTTCTTTTCTGAACTGATCTTCTCACAGCTGGAGTTTGTGGCTCTTCCTCTTCTAAATATTGTTCTGTTGTAGAGTCTAATTCATTCTCCTTTAGCTCAAACTCAATATTCTCAGGTTATTTGTAGGAATTCATGTTTAGCAACACATTTCACCTCTCTAAACACCACATCTCAGTTGTACATAACCTTCCTTGTTTATGGGTTCCAAATCTTGTAACCTTTTAAACCATCCTTATACCATATAAAGATGGACCTTTCAGATTTATTATCCAACTTGGTCCTTTTCTCCTTTGGAACATGTACATATGCATCACATCCAAATACCCTTAGATGTGAAAGAGAGGGTTTCTTACCAATCCATACCTCATGTGGAGTCTTATCCTCCAACGCTGATGAAGGTGATCTGTGAACCAGGTAACATGCAGTCCCCACTGCCTCTGCCCAGAATTTTTGTCCTAACCTAATACCACTGAGCATGCTTCTTTCCTTTTCCGTCAGTATTCTGTTCATTCTTTCTGAAACTCCATTTTGTTGAGGTGTGTACAGAGTAGTCTTCTTCCATGCTATGCCACACTTCTTACAAAACTCTTCAAATTTCTTTTGCAGATCTCTCCACAATTATATGTCCTCAGCACCTTTATCTTCTTCTCTGTCTAGTTTTCCACCAGAGCCTTAAATTCTTTAAATCTGTCAAAGACTTTAGATTTCTTCCTCAAGAAATATATCCATGCATTCCTTGAGAAGTCATATATTAATGAAACATAGTACACGTACTTTCCTAGTGATATAACCCACACAGGTCCAAACAAATCAATGTGCACAAGCTCTAATATCTTGTTCGACCTCTTAGCACCAGAAGGAAAACTCACCCGATTCTGTTTCCCATATACACAATGTTCACAGAAATCAAAATTCAGAGAACAAATAGACATACCTTCTACCATACCATTACCATGCAGTATCCAAAGGTCCCTCTCTCCAATATGTGCAAGCCTTTGAGCATGGTATTTTCTCTATAGACCACTAGGCTTTCCGCTCCACTTTCAGGAACCACAGAATTGTTGCACCCATTAATAATAGTGCTACCATGAAGCTTTTAAAGAGTTCCAATCCAAAATCCCCACATTAATACCAGTGCTCCATAACCATATTGCAGGTATCTTTCTCAAACACTGATTTTACACTTGCATCATCCATCTTGCTTATAGAAATCATATTTCTGGCAAATGCAAGAATATGCAGAACACCAAGAAGTGTTCTAATCCTTCCACCTTGTAGCGTTAGCTTGAATTTGCCATGTCCAATGACTCTGGCCTTCTTATCATCCCCTAAGAATACATCACCCCCATCATACTTCTCATACTCGTAGAAGCACTCGCTATAGGGAGTTATGTGAAAGGATGCACCTGAGTCAATCAACCATGCCTCATGATCTACATGTGTATTTGAAGGAGAAGCCAAATACACATCCCCACCTTCATCTGAAGTGGTTTTTGCCTCTGTAGAAGGAGCATCATCAGATCCCTTTCCTTTATCAGGAGCTTTATATCTGCATTCCTCTTTAAAGTTCCCTTCCTTTCTGTATTTCCAGCACACCTTTACAGACTTTCCTGGAGATTTTGATCTCCCTCTAGATTTAGATCTCCCACTCAAATTTTTGTTTTTTTTTATGTTTTGGGACCTTCCTCGTACAAATAAGGCATCGCCATTTTGGACCTCCATATATCTCCGTCTCATTTCCTCCGATAGTAAGGCTAAGTCAATTTCATCAAAATTCAAGGTAGTTGTATTGCTACCTATTGTAATAACCAGATTGTCCCACGAATCTGGTAGAGAACACAAAAAACTGATGCAATTATATTCATCTCTTCATCTAAGATTTCAATATCAACAGATGACAATTGAATTACCAAATTATTAAAGGCATTCAAATGCTTTGTCCCCGATTTTCCATCCTTCATCCTCAGGTTATACAGATTTTTCCGTAGGAACAATTTATCCACTAGAGACTTAGATTGGTATAAAGTCCCTAACTTGACCCACAAAGTCTTTATCGTAGCTTCCTCAGATACATTCAACAATACTAAACCTAAGATAGAAAACCATATTGTGCTCTTTGCTTTCTGATCCAAATTCGCCCAATATTCATATGACATTTCTGTTGGTTTAGTAGTCAGATCTACCGTGATCCACTTATCTTTATCCACCAGGAGATGCTCCATCTTGAGCTTCCACAACTCAAAACTATGACTATTCAATTTCTTGGTCTCTATCTTTGCACTGATCACCATCTTCTTTCACTAAAAGAATCGATCCTGGGGATCTCCCAATGAACAGGGTCTACCATAGGCCCGAGCAAAAAACCACTCAGTAGAAAAGGCGTTCCTTTGAAGTGGAAATAGCTATGGTACCAAATGTAGGTTTTAACCCAATTCAGAAATGATCTGCAAACGAATTCTTAAAAAACAGAGAATAAACAATAGCGAGAGCATAAAACATAAAACATATATACACAAATATTTTTCCCTTGGATCCCAAATTGGGACTACCAGCTTGATTTTTCATTATATTCATTTTAGTGTTACAACACATATATATACATGCTGAAGCATTCATAAATCCCAATACATTAAATAGTGGATTAGAACACAACCATCGTTCCCTCGATCGGATCTACGAAATACCATGGGTCGAAAACCATCATGCCTCAAAAGCATGTGCAAACCCATGCACAAAACCATAGGTGGGTCCACCCACCTAAAATAGGGTCCAAATTTTTTTTCCCTAGGCGCTACTCCAGACCCCATACAAGGGGCTACCTACCACCTGAAAACCCCTGGACAGGGGGGTGACCCCCTTGCTACACACAAAAAAATGAACAGGGGGGGCTATCGCCCCCCCTATGACACCCCCCCCCCTTGCAATTATTCGTGGAAAGAATATAACACATACCTAGCATTCTCCCACTTGTTGTTTTCTTTCCGCATGGGGCCAAATGAGAGCTTAGTCATTAGTCCAGCTCGCAACACCCATTGTTTCTCTACACCAAGAGAACTTCTGATTGCTCATAGAATTCGTCAATGCATCTACAACATTCTTAAAAGTGTCCACCTTTACCAACAACACCTTTTTATCCTCAACCATATCTCTCACAAAGTGATATTGAACATCAATGTGCTTTGTCTTTGAATGATAAGTAGGGTTCTTGTCCAAGAAAATTCCACTTTGGCTATCACAGTCTATCCTTATAACTCACTGCACCAACCCCATACTTGAACACAATATTTGCAACCAAAACGCTTCCTTGCTTGCATGAGTGGTTGCCATGTATTCTGCCTTTGTAGTTGAAAGAGCCACTCCAGACTATCTTTTACCCATCCAAATGACTGCACCACCAAATAGGCTAAATACATACCCACTTGTAGATCTTCTTTGGTCCAGATCTCTAGCCCAGTCTGCATCAACAAAACCATGGATGCCCAAAACTTTGTCCAATCTTGGTCTTCCCTTGTAGCAAAAACCATAATTACTAGTGCCATGCAAATATCTGAAAACCCGCTTCACTTTTGTCCAATGCTCTTTCCTTGGTTTTGACATAAACTTGCCCAGTACTCCCACTGCATGTGCAATGTCTGATCTAGTACAGACCATTCATACATCAGGCCACCCACTGCACTTGCATATGGAACATGAGACATATCCTCCTCTTCTTCTTGTGTCTTGGGACATTGTTCAATAGATAGCTTTACACCTATAGGAATAGGAACCTTCACCGGTTTACTATCCTACATATTGAATATTTGCAATATTTTCTCGACATAATTCCTCTGGTTTAACTAAATATTCCTCTTTGCCTGACCTCTCTTATTTTCCATGCCCAAAATATAGTTTACAACACCAAGATCCTACATGTCGAATTTGGAGAACAATTGGGTCTTTAAATCCTAGATAATTTATTTTTCATTTCGAGCCAACAACATATCATCCTTATACACACTAGTACATTTGGCGGAAATTCCGACACTTGGTTCCGACGCTTTTGACCAAATGTCGGAAATTTCCCCAAATTTTTTCCATGCCGCCCGAAACCGTCACTGTACCAACGTTTATAGAAAAGTGTCGCAATACCGATACTTAGACAAAGTGTCGCAACTGCGACATTTGGAGGAAGATGTTGCAATTGCGACACTATGGCCCAAAGCGTCACTATTGCGATGGTTGCCTCCAAACGTCGCAAGTGCGACACAATGTCTAAGTGTCACAATTACGACGTTTGGAGGTACCCGTTGCAATAGGGACACCTTTTCCGTCGTCGGTATAACGACACTTATATGCGCGCTACATAAAAATGATTTTATTGTTTCGTATCCGTCGCAATAGCTACATTAACGTCTGATATCACGCGTGCATTCGCCCTCCGCTCTTGCAGAACAAAATTCGCCCTCAGCATTCGCCCTCAGCTCTTGCAGAATAGCATTTTCCCTCAGCATTCAACTTCAGCTCTTGTAGAACAGCATTTGTGTTCCCCCTCAGCTCTTGCAAAACAACATTCGCCCTCAGCTCTTGCAAAATGGTAAGTTCTTACTACATGCCCTTCCTCCTATAGTAGGGTTGAATTTATTTGGGTTTTTTTGGTCAATTCCATTGGATTGTGTTAGGCTGTAGGGTTCTCTCTAGATGTCA
Source organism: Pinus albicaulis (assembly GCA_034641835.2). Lineage (NCBI taxonomy): Eukaryota > Viridiplantae > Streptophyta > Pinopsida > Pinales > Pinaceae > Pinus > Pinus albicaulis. The sequence continues at coordinate 32,426 of JAXQQM020071484.1, forward strand.
AGAATCAAGATTCAATACCCTCTATTATCTCCATCACCCAATACAAGATTTAAATTTTTCCCAAAGAAACACTTATTAATTTGGCAACCATTATTTCTCCCTACTTTAAAAACCCTACATTTAAATGAAAACAAGCACTGCATTTCAACTACAAAAATCTATTAGTGTTCAAATGTACATGTGTGCTAAATTAACATCTGATATCATGCATGCATTCGCCCTCCGCTCTTGTAGAACATCATTCGCCCTCAGCTCTTGCAGAATAACATTCGCCCTCAGCATTCGCCCTGAGCTCTTGCAGAACAACATTCGCCCTCAGCATTTGCCCTGAGCTCTTGCAGAACAGCATTCGCCCTGCATTCACCCTCAGCTCTTGTAGAACATCATTCGCCATGCATTCGCCCTCAGCTCTTGCAGAACAGCATTCACCCTCGGCTCTTGCAAAATGGTAAGTTCTTACTGCAGGCCCTTCCTCCTATAGTAGGGTTGACTCTATTTGGGTTTTTTTGGTCAATTCCATTGGATTGTGTTAGGCTGTAGGGTTCTCTCTAGATGTCAAGAATCAAGATTAAATACCCTCTATTATCTTCATCACCCAATACAAGATTTAAATTTTTCCCAAAGAAACGCTTATTAATTTGGCAGCCATTATTTCTCCCTTCTTTAAAAACCCTATATTTAAATGAAAACAAGCATTGCATTTCAACTACAAAAATCTATTAGTGTTCAAATGTACATGTGTGCATCACTTGTGTAGGGTATTCCTTTTCCACTTTCACATTATCCAAGAATGTTTGCAGTATAGTTCATATTTTTTGTGATTTAGATTATCTTGGAAAAGGAAAGGTAAATTATTTCCCATGGAAAAAGAAGGTTTTCCCTTTTTATAGGTTGTTTGGACTTACGTGGAAAAATTTATGGTATGCCTTTCATATTATGTAGTTTTAATTTGAATTAACAGATTATTCTACATGAAAATATAATTACCTATGTGATGTCCTTCATCACTAATTAAAATTATAGGGTTTCAATTTCCTAGACTCTAACTCATCTGATGCTAAATTCTAGGTTCTCATTGGTGGATCACTCTTCCATTGATTTGCTTTCCCTCTGGATCTTGTCATACTTTAAAAGTCATCAATGATACATATATTATTTTAGGTATCCCAAAAGGCTTTATAGTAGAACATATTGTGAAGTTTTTTGACACTTGAGGATTCTTTTTAGAACTGCAACGCGGTCTATGCTATCGAGTTATATACCAAGCAACTTGTCCTTAATAACCACACTATGAGGTAGGTTCAACCAGTTTGAACTTGTTGGGACATAGCATATGAAGTTGTGTGATGATTCCACATCACAGGTCCATTATGGTGACAAAAGTGAAGACACGTAATGATAGTTATTATGTTAACATTACTAGAAACATTTTCGAAATTATCCATGCTATCAAGATGTCAAAATTCCAGGCATTAGGTGTCAATACTCGTAGCTAATAGATAATAATATTAATATAAAAAAATCATAACTTTATTCTTGAAATATGATTGTTACACATTGGTAACCTAGTTCATGAGTTACTATCACCCAAAGACTGGAAAACAAACTTAAAATATAAATTAAACCAACATGAGAATCCAACTAAGGGTTTCTCGACAAAATCATGCCATAACCTGGCATTTTGAAACCCAAATTTGAATCCATCATAAGTAATACAATGCAAAATCAGATGGATTTTCAATGCATGCTTGCATGCTACACTTATTCTCTGTCTAGATATCATTTTTTAAATGGAACCATTAGTCAAGCCCACAGTCCTTTTTATGTGAAAAATTTCAGCTCTATTTAAGCTCTTTTTGCTCCACCACCTCCATAAACATATGCAAACATATATCATGATCTTGGAATTCCATTAAATATGTATGTGCCAATGTTCCATAATCATGCCCCATCATCAATTTAAGAAATTTCCATTGAATATCAAATTATGGAGGGGGCGAACTTTTTGCTGCAACATTTGGCTCAAAATTAGGGACCATCTCCGTATGAGCTGAATGAGAACTATAGATATTTGAAGAAGTAGATTAGTGCCTTTTCCTCTGGCCATGGAGTCATATACAGTCATCCATCATGTTATCACTCAGGTTTTCCTAGAAGTTGTGTAAGAGGAAAGTATACCCGAGGTAACCACAAACCAACCTTTAGATGCAGAATCTAGCCAATCTGCATCCAGAGAGGGCTCTCTCTTTATGATTTATCTTTGTTCTTAGAAGGTTTTAGGCTAGTTATAGATCCAAGAGTTTGCTTGTAAATGGTGGAATCCACAAACTAAGGGCAAGGTTGAAATTTTTCAGTCCATTGGGCTATGGAGTCAAAGGATGGCTTTACTGGATTTCTATTCTACACACAAGATGGTTTTACAGGGCAAGGTAGCTAGACAGAGAACAATCCTTAAAATTTAAAGTGGATGGGATGATTTTGAAGGGATGAAAGGCAGCTAAGAATCTTTCACCATGTTCAAAAGAAAGAAATGAGATGACTACCAACAAAGAGCAATGAAGAATTCTTTATTATAGTAATCAACAATGTTTAAATTAGCAAAGCAAGAGCATTTAAGAATTCATGCTTATAACTAATTCAGAGGAAAACATTAAGAAAAATCACATCTGAAATCAGAGTACAATTAAGTAAATTCTGATTCAATCCTTTATGTAAATTATTCAGAAATGGACATAATGATATTATAAACTGATAAAAAACTTAAGACAAAGGGTAGAAAGACTTATTGAACTGCAGTCCAACACATGAATCCTGCAAAAAGTCCTGTACTTCAAATCGTCATCCAGTAAGCCATGAATAAATTTCTCCAAAATGATTTTATTCCGAAAATCTCAATGTTACAGCAGAGTAATAGAATCCACCCAAAATACTTCCAAGAGTGAAGTATTTATACAAATTCTAAACTAAAATATCTTGAAAAAATATCAAAATTGGTTCACAAATCTCTCCAACCATTTTACATAAATAGAACTTAAGTAAATGAAACTCAAACTAATGCATCTATTTGGCACTATTTTTGATGGATAGGTGATTACAAAGAGGAGAATTCGAATTTGATCCAACTCTTAGTTGATGATGAGGCATCCAAGTCACTAACTGCTTCCTTTTTTTGTGAATTCTGCTCCAACAATTCTGCAAACTTGGGGTCCAATTATACCTTTGTATTTCTCAATCCGTAATATATATGTAAAACGTGAAAGAGGTTATTGTGGATAAATATGTTGGTGAGATGAACCTCTTTCAATTTCCTAAAATTTCTCTCCAGCTGTGAACAATAGGCTCTGCAAAAATATGTGTAAAACAGAGTTTACAGAGTCTAAAACATAGCTTGTAAATATGTGCATGTATCTCTCATTCTGAAATCACTGTGAAAAAAGTGAGATAGGTTTTTGTAGATATGTCTCTTAGGAACAAAAACCTCCTTCAGTTTTGTGAAATGTATTTCTAATTGGCCACAATATTCTCTGCAAAATGATGACTTGACTGTAATTTTCTGCAAAAAGTGATTTTCAACATTGTTTAATATTTCCAAAACCATAATCGCTGTTACGAAAGTGAGAGAGGTTTTTGTAGATGGTACTCTTAAGAACATAAACCTCCTTCAGTTTTTTAAAATTCATCTTGGATTGATCACAATAGTTTCTGCAAAACTATGACTAAAATATGCAATTTCTGCAAAAATGTTCCTTCTTGTTATGTTTTTTCATCTTTTTACTTTCTTGCTCTTTTGACTGTTTTACTTTCACTTTAGACAAACTTCACTATTGGTGAAATTATTCTCATCTTTTTTTACCATTTTACTGCCTTTTGTATTTACTTTTACTGTTTACCTTTCACTGCTCTGTAACTTCATTTTAGCTTTCACTCTGACTTTTACCTGATACACTTTAACCACTGATACTCTTTCACTGTTCTTTACTGTGCCCGTTTACCTTCAATGTGTAGTTTAGGTTTTTACTGTATGTTTTAACAGTAAATCGTTTAATATCTTGTTTCCTTTGCTTGTCTTTCAACTGTATGTTTTATTTTCCATCAATGTTTGAATAGATTTGATAACACTCTTGGAGTAAACAAGTCTTATGACTAGTATTAAGAGTATTTATCCAAGGATGTGGTATTCTGATCACCTGTAAAACAAAACAAATTATTAAGAAAGCATTGGTTTGCAGAGGAGGTCAAAAAGGTTTCATTTGATTTTGAGAGGTGTATTGAGTGAATCTAGAATTATTTTTGGAAGGTAAACCATGCTCGAATAGGTTAACAGAGGCTTTAGGTGGAGCAGCTGGGCTACAAAGGGTTTTTATGGGAGAAACAGGTATAATTTCTAGTTTAGAAATGTAGTTACAGTTCTCAGTTTTAAGGGATGAACTAACAATCGATTTTGACTCTATTTCAATGAAAGGAAAATGGAAACCAAGTTTTACAGAGTTCAGAGGGAGTTTCTAGGGTAAATACCTATTTTTCTAAGGATGACGGTGATTTTGGACAAGTACTGGTTGAGGAAGACGCTTTATGAGAAGCTCAACTGTAATTCTTTTCGACAAAACAAAGGTTGGCGGACATCAACAATTGAATTTCTAATTTCTGTGCATGGGAGACTAGTTGTGTACAAGATAATGAAAACGACGCAAAGAGACTTGTTTTATTCGCAAAATCAAAAGGTGGTGGGATTTATTATGAATGATGTCAGCATGTACGACAGACAAGTCATGAGGGAAGGTGGTAAGCGGTTTATTCCGCACCGCCATTTGAGGGATGGTGGTATTATATGAATCGGCGGCGATTCCACAAAGTAATTGACGCATGGCCAGGGTACTATTCGGAAACCACTTTGATTTCGCGAGTTAACGTTCGGATGGAGGATGGGCAGCGGAATGGATGCGGGCCGTGGATCTTCGATGGAGTGATCAAACGATCGAAGGGACGTGAACTTGATGGGGAAGTTAAAAGGCGGGCCCAACACAATTAACGTTAATTAATCATTTTGGGAGGTGTTTTATTGGAGGATTAAGATTATTAATTAATCCTGATGACTAATTAACCTCTTTGTACGGTGGATGTCGTGAATCGTTTATTTTTATTTTTAAACACATATATAATATGTTTAAACGTTTTTTCATATATTTTTATTTATACAGTAATTAAATCAATGTGATTTATTTACCGTAGGGGGGCGGGAATAATATTAATGTTATATTTTAGCCAAAGTTTTTATTGGAGGTTTTATTAATCAAAGAGTTTAATAAACTTTGGCCAAAACTTATAATAAGAGGGTTTTTGGGATATTCATGTAAAAGGAGTTAAGTATAGGATAAGATCTTTTTTACTTTAAAGTTTTAATAAATAAATCGAAGTTAATATGATGAAAGACAAACTCTGAAATACTTAACTATCACTAGAAAACTGAAGATCTTTAAGTAAATTATATCCTCCCTATTGCTTATGACATTAGAATAGCAAGTAATTTTGAGGGACTTTTATGAAATATGGCATGATTTTCCTAAGTAAAATAGAATTTTACTTAGGAAAAGATTAAAAGTGAATGATTATAATGATAAATAACTTCAAGTACTTAGGTCTTTTTGATCATTAGGCCGAGGGTCCGGTCCCTCCAAAAGTCAAGGAAATGCCTTGAGCCCCTTTGATCTCCAAATACCTTAGCACTTTGGGGGAAATTAGTAAAACTTAAGGGGAAAGTGATGAGGGAAGTTAATGATTTTGACTTTTCTTGCCGTGATTTTCCAGTGTATTTCTTGCTTCAGTACTTGTGATGAAAGTAAAGGATTAAACACATTTAGCAGCATCATTCATCACATAAAACTTTGCAACACCATCTACCTACCCTATCTACTTGACACTACCATTTTCTCTTCTTTATTAGGGTGCATTTGGACTTGCAAACCCTTATCAACCTTTTCTTTTTACATGGCCAATCTATCTAATTCTACCCTTATTGCATCCAATGGCTCAGATTAAACTGTTGAGCACCTTTTATTAACTCTACCTATCTACTTATCTGCCAAGATTAAACTGTTTGGTCAGATATTTATTCTCTATTCTACAACATGAAATTGAAACATGAATGAGTCAAGTTTAAACAGTTTGACTCTTCATAAATTGTGGCAAAAGTTTGACAAGCTGCACAAAATTGCTTTATTACAAAAATGAAATAGTAGTGGCATTTGGATTTGCACACTTTCCTTGGTCTATTTTTTGCTTGGGGTTCATTTCTTTCATTTTCTTGACCAATTTATTTTTCTTACCCTTTGATTTTTCTTTTAGGGTATACATTTTTTAAATTTTTTAAATTTTTTGATTTTTTGGTTTTTCAAGAATATGGAACACCTTTGCTCAAGAAAAAGTTTTGAACATATTCCATAGTTCAATCAAGACAATCATGAAAAATGACACCTATTGGTATAGGAGTCTAACACCTGCTCCATTTGGGGATGGATTTTCCTTTGTGAAAAGCCAAGAACGTAGGTCAATTGGCTCCAAAATGTCTTTCAAGTTAACCATGTGATCTTCCTCTAGTAGCTTTATTGTATATATGATAGTGAAACTTTTAAGTTTTTTAGGCCTCACTTTGGCTTCAACTTCAAAGAAGTCACCATCCAATCCAAACTCGTGTTTCTCGGGGCTTGAAATCTTCGCCTGTCCATCTCAAACATGCATTTTCTATGGTCAAAAATCTTGAATCAATATAGTCCTTTTTCTCTAATCCGAAACTGATTCAAACAAAACAACACACAAAAATTTTCAAACTAACTCAAATGAAAAACTAGTCAAAATTGAAAACTAAAAAAAAAAATGCTCAAAATTTTAGCTTATTAGCACTCATTTACCTACTCTAATCTACTAAAATCTTATTGAATTAGGTAATAAAATAAAGCAATGGAAGCTAATCAAGTAGTCAGAAATAAATGGATAACTTGATTGTTTGTGATCAAAATTGGAAGTATGTTATGATCATGTGCCTTTCATAATAAATGATATGGTGTAAAGACCACTTTTGATGTATTTGATCTCATAGAAAACATGTTTGCGATTTGGGCTCAAAAGATCTTCCATATAACTTATTATAGACTACAAAAGCATGATGTATACATTTACTTCTAGGCCTTCAATGACTAGTACTTGTTCAATTGAATTATGAATATTAGACCATGAACTTATTTTTCAAATTTCTTTGTGTTTGAAAGAATAATCATCTTCAATATGCAAGTCAAAAGATAGTACACTTCTCTTCGCTTGGGAGAAGGAAGATTTTTCAAAGAATTCTTTTAGGATTTCAGTACCAGAGGATCGAATTTGAGAATGTAAAGTTTGATTTTACTACTTTCTTTAAATTATATCAGCTTTCATTTTTAACTCTTGCAGAACATTTTTCTTGATTTAAAAAGAAGAAAGAAAGCTCTTAGAAAATCCTCACCAAACCGAAGTTTGATAACTCATCCCCTCGAATTCATTTAAGAGCCTATCAAATGAAAGATTTTCACAAACCCTCACATCCAAACATCACTATTAATGCTTTTAGAATATGATTATTTGGTTTATGGAATCTGTTTCCGAAACTTCAAGCTATGGATCTCTCGATCAAAGTGTCTTGATTGAAATTGATATCAAGAGTCGAAGAATGATGCTCAAATGTACAAGGATTTTATATTTACAATTTTCTCAAAAGAGATAAATTAAAATTACTCTAAGATCTTCTCTAAAATACAATATACACGTGGAAAACCCTTTCATCAATTTGTGAAAGAATATAATGTCTTCGATAACAATCCAAAGGAAAGCCCGATCTTTCCATATTGTCTTTGAGACCACCTTTCCAAAGGCGGGCCTTGATTCCGAAATTGATTTGAGTCGCCAGTGGATGATTTTAACCTTTGTGTGTCCGATCCGTCCACCATCATATCGATCTAAACTCGTAAAAATTCTCAAGAAAAAGTTAGTTCTTCGTGAAACCAAATTTTTGAATATTTATGATTTATTTTTATTTTTTTGCGAATTTTCAAAACAACTTCTATGATTTCTAAGAAATTTTAAGATTTTTAATTAAATTTTTCTGCTAAAGATGTATTAAACTAGAGAGTCCGTATCAATGTTTGAATCCAAAGTCTTCAGCTTATAAGCCAACCAGAGATAGACCGAAGCAAAGATTAGCCACAGGCAAATAAGTAGCAAAGCATTTCTAAAGGCTACTCACATCTTCGCACTGCTCTATAGCTTATAAATCAAACAATAAAAGATTTCAATAAAATGATTCAGATCCCCAAGATGGTCGCCACTATGTTATCACTCACAGTTTTCCTAGAAGTTATTTAAGAGGAAAGTATACCCGGTAACCACAAACCAACCTTTAGATGGGACCCAGCTGACCCTCGCATCCGTGAGAGGGCTCTCTTGTGATTTATCTTTGTTCCTTAGAAGGTTTTAGGCTAGGTTAGATTCAAGAGTTTGGTTTTTAAGTGCTGCAACCCAAACTACAAGGCTGAAAGCAACTATCAAGCAAGTGGGAGCCAAGGATGGCTTTACCGGGATTTTCTATTCTACACTCAAGATGGTTTATTGCAGGTAAATGGGACAGAACAATCCTTAAAATTTAAAGTGGAGGGATGATTTGAAGGATGAGTAAAATAAGAATCTTTCACCATGTTCAAAAGAAAGAAATGATGACTACAAACAAAGAGCAATGAAGAATTCTTTATTATAAGAATCAAATGTTGTTTAAATTAGCAAAGCAAGAGCATTTAAGAATTCATGCTTATAACCAATTTAGAGAAAGAACAATCATATCCAACTAAGATAAATAATTAAGTACCACTAACTTTATGTAAATTATTCAGAAATGGACAATAATGATATTAGAACTGATATAAAACTTAAGACAAAGGTAGAAAGAATTTTATTGAACTGCCTAAATACATGCATCTCTAAAGTCCCGAGCTTCAAATCGTCATCCAAGCAGTTACTAATAAATTTTCTCCAAAATGCTTTTAATTCAAAATCTCAATGTTACACAGAGTAATAGAATCTACCCAAAATACTTCCAAGAGTGAAGTATTTATACAAATTTAAACTAAAATATTCTAAAATATCAAAATTGGTTCACAAATCTCTCCAACCATTTTACATAAATAGAACTTAAGTAAAATGAAACTCAAACTAATGCAAAATTCATTTGGCACTATTTTTTATGGATAGGTGATTACAAAGAGGAGAATCTCGAATTTGATCCAACTTAGTTGATGATGAGGCATCCAAGTCATTAATCAGTTTTTTTGTGAATTCTGCCTCCAAAATACCCCGCAAACTGTATCCAATGATTCTGTATTTCTCAACTGTGACATATATGTAAAGAAAGAGGTTATTGTGATAACATGGTGAGATGAACCCCTTCAATTTCCTAAAATTTCTCTCCAAATGGAATACAGGTTTCCGCAAAAATATGTGTACCAGAGTTTACAGAGTCCGAAACATACTTTGTAAATATGTGCATGTATCTCTCTTAGTCTGAAATCACTGTGGGAAAAACGGGAGATAGGCTTTTGCAGATATGTTCTTTAGGAACAAAAACCTCCTTCAGTTTGTGAAATGTATTTCTAATTGGCCATAATATTCTTCATAAATGATGGACTGACTGTAATTTTTCTGTGCAAGTTAACATTGTTTAATCTTTCCAAACCAATAATAGCTGTTGTGTTGAGAGATAGTTTTAGATAAAATTTTAATATTTATAAACTCTTCAGTTTTAAAATTCATCTTGATTGATCACAATAGCTGCAAAATCATGACTAAACATGTACTTCATAAAATATTTTCATTTTTCATTATTGTAGTTTTTTCTATCTTTTCACTTTTTTGTTCTTTTTTTTGATCGTTTTATCACTTTAGACAAACTTGAATGTTGGTGAAAGTATTTTCATATCTTTTTACCATTTTGCATCATTTTCCGTATTTACTTTATCATACCTTTGATCAAGCCTGGTAACTTCTTTTTAACTTTCATTCTAACTTTTACCCGATACACTTTAAATCATCGACACTTTTCACTGCTTCTCATCGTGTCCCTTTACCTTCAATGTGTAGTTTATGTTTTTATCGTATGTTTCAACAACAAGTTTTAATATCTGGTTTCTTGTTTTTCTCTTTCAACTGCATGTTTTATCTTTCCATCAATGTTTGAATAGATTGAGCAATACTCTTTGGAGTAAACAAGTCTTATGACTAGTATTAAGACTATTTATCCTAGATGTGGTCTTCTCGATCACCCGTAAAACAAAACAAATTATTAAGAAAGCATTGGTTTGCGCAGGAGGTGTCAAAAAGGTTTCATTTGAGATTTGAGAGGTCTATGAGGAATCTAGAATGATTTTTGGAAGGTAAACCATGCTCGAATAGGCTAATGAGGCTTTAGGTGGAGCAAATTGGCTACAAGGGTTTTTATGGGGAGAAATGTGGAGACTTCTAGTTTAGAAATGTAATTATTAGCTTCTGGGTTTAAGGGATGAACTAACAATAATCTATTTTGGACTGTTTTAATGAAAGGAAAATGGAAACCAAAGTTTGCTGAGTTCAGAGGGAGTTTCTAGGGTAAATACTATTTTCTAAGGATGATCATGGATTTTAAGGCACTGCTGGGAGGAAGCATATGAGAAGCTCAACCTAATTCTTTTTCGGATAAAACAAAGGTTGGCTGACATCAACAATTGAATTTCTACTTCGTGCATGGGAGACTAGCTGTGTACAAGATAATGAAAACTGACGTTGCAGACTTGGTTTATTCCAGAAAATCAAAAGGTGTGGATTTATTATGAACATGTCTGAGCAACACATGTTTTTAGGAAGGTAGAGCAAGTTGACTCACACTTACTGAGGATGGTATATTATATGAATCACAAGTATTCCACAGCACTCGACGCATGGTTGCAAGTACTATTCTAAAACCACTTGATTTCGCGAGTTAACGTTCTATGGAGGATGTATACTAATGATGCGTCGTGGATCTTCGATGGAGTGATCAAACGATCGAAGGGACGTGAAACTTGATGGGGAAGAAAATATGTGCCCAACACAATTAACGTAATTAATCATTTTGGGAGGTGTTTTACTGGAGGATTAAGATTATTAATTAATCCGATGACTAATTAACCTTTGTACTATGGATGTACGAATCTGTTATTTTTATTTTAAACACATATATAATATGTTTAAACGATTTTTCATATATTTTTATTTATACAAGAATTAAATCAATGTGATTTATTTTACCGTAGGTATGAATAATATTAATGTTATTTTAGCCAAATGGTTTATCAGAGGTTTTATTAACGTGATTTAATAACTTTGGCCAAAATCATAATAAGAGGATGGGATATTCATGTAAAAAGGAGTTAAGTATTATTAAGAGATTGTATACTTTTTTACTAGGGATTTAATAAATAAATCAAGTTAATATGATTAATAAAAGGCAAACTCAAAATACTTAACTATCACTAAGAAAAGTGAAGATCTTTAAAGTAAATTATATCCTCCTAACTTCAACACTTAAACATAGCATAGCAAGTGATTTTGAGGGTATTTTATGAAATATGGCATGATTTTCCTAAGTAAAATTACTTTAGAAAAGGTTAAAAGTGATGATTATAATGGCAATAATGTCAAGTACTTAGGTCTTTTGATCACAAAGCGAGGGTCCAAGCCTCCCTCCAAAAGTCAAGGAAAAAATGCCTTCGAGTCTCTTTGATCTCCAAATACCTGTAGCACTTGGGGGGAAATTAGTAAACTTATGGGAAAGTGATGAGGGAAGTTAATGATTTTGACTTTGCTTGTCAGATTTCCTTCTGTATTTCGCTTCAAATATTTGTGATGAAAGTAAGGACAAAACACATTTAGTTAAAGATTATCTATCATATAAATCTTAAAATAATTCATCTACCTACCCTATCTACTTGACACTACCATTTTCTTCTTTATTAGGTGCATTTCTAGGACTTGCAACCCCTGTCAACTTTTTCTTTACATGATAAATCTATCATTTCTACCATTACATCCAAGGGCCTGCATTAAACCGTTGAGCACCTTTTATTAACTCTACTCTATCTACTTATCTCAAGATTAAACTCTGCTTTGGTCAAGATTTATTCTCTATTCTTACAACATGAAATTGAAAAATGAATGAGTCAAGTTTAAACAGCTTTGACTTCTTCATAAATTTGCAAAGTTTGACAAGCCGCATTACTAATTGCTTTATTATAAAATGAAATAGTAGTGGCATTTGATTTGCACACTTTTCTTGGTCTATTTTGCTTCGGGGTTCATTTTTTCATTTTCGACTAATTTATTTTTCTCATTCTTTGATTTTTCTTGTGTATACCCTTTACATTTTTTTTAAATTTTTTTTATTTTTGGATTTTCAAGAATATGGAACACCTTTGCTCAAGAAAAAGGTTTGAACATATTCCATAGTTCAATCAAGACAATCATGAAAAATGACACCTATTGGTATAGGAGTCTAACACATCACAAAAATTTGTCTTTGTTCATTCTCACCTTGAAAGTTGCAAAAATTCATGCCCTAATTGAAACGACACTAAATTTGAAAGATATAATAAAATGCAAGCTAGAAGTGCCCTATTAATACAAAGGGAAAACCTTCCCTACCTACCCCTAATCAGATAAATTGACGGAATAGGAAACATGATATTGCCAATGGAGTTGATCCAAACAACTTGTTAAATGAGACTAAACTACATTTGATTTCAGGAAACATGCGCATGAAGAGAAAAAGTGCTTAATTAATGGAAAAATCCATACATGCCACTTATAAAAACTACACCGAAAGGACAAAAAATACTTAAGGCCTTAACTTAATTAACCAAAAATGACAAAACAAAGATTAGTGAAAACACGAGAGTGGTGTATGAACAAATATAAATAAAAAAGTTGAATATATCTTTTCCCCAAGATGCCTTTGTCACTCTGTATGAAAACATGTTTTCCTTTCCTTTATACATGCAAGTGAATGCATTATAGGTGCATGGTGTTTTCCAAGAATAGAGAAGCCTACGAAATATATCATTCGTGGAGTGAATGTTTCCTTTGACCCGTAACCTCAAGAAAATTATCACCGAATTTGATGTTGGGATGGGATCAGGAAGATAACAACCTCTTCATTCCTCTTGAAGATCACACCAATTATCAAATAATGAATCAAACTATAATTTGATCTCCCCCTTTTACATTACCCTGTGGATATAGTGCTGTGTAAAAACAAATATATGAAGATGAAAAATCAACACCCTCCTTTTCCAAAGTTGGGTAAAGGTCAATAGAGAACCTTAAGCCAGTTACAACTTCCAGATTTCCAAAACATTTTGGGCCAATTGTTGCATCATGAACAACATGATTTTCTTCTATAATTCAACATTAGACATGTTTTCCTTTCCACTTCAACAAAGTTCCATTTTTACCCGAAACTCCTATGAAATCGTGTTCAAATAAAGGCCATGTCCCCACACATCATTTGCTTTAAAATGGCCATTGCACCATGTTGTTTCTTATATTACATCACGATAGTTTCTTAGGTCATTTTTGCTTCTTGAGATGAAAAACAACCAAAGAAATTGTGAAGATCCTTTCAAGAAATAAATGACCATTTCTCAATCATATCTAAATTATTTTTTATTTTATTCAAGTGGTTGCTTACTTTGAGAGAAATGACACTTTTATAAGGAATATAACATAAAAAAACACAAAATAGAAGGAATTATGAGGTAGATGACCTTGAAGTTGCTGTCAATGAATTGATAATACACGATGCATGTTCTGCATTTTCACAAACTGATCTTCCTGAGTTAGGATACGCAGTATTGAATCAAAGTTGTAGTTTCTAATCTCTGTATTGGTTCATCAATTTTGGAAATTTAGACATTGCATGTCTTCATTGCCTATGTTTGAATAATTTGCATCATATTGTACAATAGGAAATTAGGAATTATGATTATTATTACTTATGGATTCAAGGGTTACTTCTTAAGTTTGCATGGTTTAGTGTGAAATTATTCTAGTGTGCCCTTAGGCCTAAAGTGTAGGAAGGAATGCCAAGGATCGAGAACCATAGTTTTAAAATGGTATTGTTTCTTATACCTAAACCCTCAACATCACTTCTTATTAGTTCTTAACAATAGTGTTGTAAACAATTTGAGAATTGATATATAAAAATTTCTCGCACTTCTCAAGATAAATTTCTAAAGCTAAAGTGTGATACCATGTGTAATTCAATAAATTTCATTGTCACCTCTCACCAACTCTCTTTTCACTTCTGCCAGCTCTCCTCCAACTCAATGGGGGTTCTCCTAGTAGATGTTAGATCTAATGGCCCAACTAAACCAAGTCAGAGTCTCCCCAACTCTATGTTTACTACGACTAAATCAAAATATTGAACAACAGGTTTTATTATGCATCCTCAAGATAAAATTGCCAGGGTATTTTTGCAATTTCAAAGAAAGTCCTCAAATATTACACCCATGAATGCTATAACGCAGGATTTCAAACATTAAACATCAACAAAATCGTTTAAAGGATATCGAAGGAAAAGGTGATGGAAGACAGAGGTGCTGCATTAAATGCTCTGGTGATTTTTCAATAGTTGCTCCAAAGCTTCACTTCAAGGTCTCTTTCAAGATCGCTTCAACAATGCTATACCATCATTTTCTAATAATGTTGTTCCAAAAATGTCCTCAAGGTCTTCACAACAAGTTTACTAGAAGTTGCTCCAACAATATATTCAATAAGGTCTTCTATTGTCAACTCGCCTTTGCTTGGGTGCCTTAATGTGCAATGACATGTTTCAGGATCAATTCAATGGCATATCGAAACTCTAACTTTGTCTTCCCAAGGTTCATTAGAAATTATTTTCATTTTGTGTTTTCAAATTAGATATTGTTTTCAAGTTTTTACCTTTCTTTATAATTTTATTTCAATGGCAACGATCAGAAAGCAGTAGAACAACTCCTGTAGACTAGATGATCGGAAATATTTTCGTTGTATGAACATGTAAAGTGCCAAGATTGTTTCATCTTCTTTACTTATTTATTTAAATAATTGAAATAATATTAATTTTGTTCAAATACAGATACCAGCCATGGTGCACGCTTCCGATGATTCCCTCTTTAGAAGAGCTTTCCATCCTATCTCCAATGTTCTTGTTGCGAAAAGGCACGAGATGCAAGTGGTTGGAATTTAATATTTTGATAGACGCTACTAAACACCTGGAAACAAGAGAGGATAAAACAACTTATGAGCTAGCTAGAAACATATCGTAGTAATAAAAAGGCAAAAGGATATTTTTTTTGTTTCTACATGAGATGAATTATGATAGTTTGATTTTTAATTTTACATTGACCAAACTAACAAAAAGTTCTTTTGTATGTAGCGTTTGCACTCATTTAACCTGTTGGTAGTGGGGACACAAGGGAAAGAGATTTCCTAACAACCCTCTCGTACACCTTCTACCTCTTTGGCTGCCTAAGAAAACACACCTTGCCCAAGTGTACACCCACCAAATCAGCCGAACATGTTGGCAATGATGAGGTAAGGATATGGCCAACTACATTATTGTGTTTCGAGCTACACGTGTCACCAATAGGACCATTAATGGCACGTTGTTGGTGAATCATGAAGGTGTCCTATAAAGCATGTACAACTCCCAAAAATTTTAATATTTTAACTATTTCATGTACTTCTTATCTAAAACATATTTATCATGATTTTTATTTTTTAAAATTAATGATACATCTTTTTTTTCCGTAGGAAATAATGAGTTCCCATGTGTTTCCTGAGAGCCATGCATCGTGTTCTTAGTCTAACGATATGCACAGGTGGAATTTGGTCTCTACCTCAAAAGAACTCTAGATTATCTGCTTCTCCTTTTTGGGGCCCAAGACATTTGGCTGTAATGCTGTGGCTCGTGTAGCCATAAATATTTGAAATATACTGTGGACACCTATAGGACACAATTGAAATTTAACCCTATATATGAGTCACCCTCTTCCTCACAATTGCAGAGAGTTATTGAGAGAACCCACATCCATGACTAAAGAGAAAAGGGCAAAGAAAGAAGGAAATGCTAATTGGACCCGCAAGGTAAACATAACTTTAATTCAATAGTTTTTTTTAATTTTCTCTATGTCTAAAATAAAAAGTGTGCTACACTACATCCGACTTCAATCTTTTGATTCTAGGTTGTCTGACACCCCAAAGGCAACCAAAGCTAGGATTGAGGTGTGGGCCATCATGTTGTGGTTACATGGCGACGCTGAAATTAGCTGCAAGAATTGTAATTAAGTAGCTAAACATCTTATAATTAATTGTATCGCCTTCCAACGTTTTAATCCTATCAAATATGATTAAAAATACACAATCATATGTAATGTAGGGGTGATGACTTTGAACAAAACTACGAGGAAGATAAAAATATCGTTTCCATTTCGGCTATGAAGCCGTAGTCAATGGCCGCCGCAAGCTTGGGGCAGTCCTGAAGATCTAGAATGCTCCGATATTGCAAAATTAACCTTCAATATGTTTATTATCTTACAAATTTAATTTCTAACAAATTTTTTTAAATCAGTAGGAGCAACACTACCGACGAGGAAATAACCCGCCTTTTAGAGATGTATGTAGATGATCCTACATGCAACCCGACTATCAGAGGGGGACCAGGCCGACAATGCTACTATCGCTGAGGGTCAGATTGCATCACTTCACTCATAATTTTTTCTAATTATAATTTGATGGTTGTCCTTATAACATTTTTTGTTTAAATGACAGAGAATTTTTTCCCTGGGAGATCTTACCACTGTGAGAGGAAGACAGTAAATACCCCAATCTACATAACTGTACCTGCAAATAATATCACGAATTTTTTTGTTAATATTAATTTAACTAGTTCAATGATATTTAAAACTACAATTAAAATTTAATATTATCTCTGCCAGAGGCTTATTATGCCATCATTATCAGATGAGACCGTATTGATCGTGACTACGCAACTGTCACGGCGATAACTAGTGCACTAGGTAAATAATCTCACGTAATTTTTTTATTAATATTAATTAACTACTTCAATGATATTTAAAATCCTGACAATTAAAATTTAATATTATCTATTTTTGTAGGTGATGCCCGTCATCGGATGAGACTGCATACATCGACTATGCACCAGGGGTCGACGCTAAGAATCGTGCAATTGTAACACCCTAATAAGTAATTTTTTTTATTAATATTACTAAACTAGTTCAATGATATTTAAAACTCATAATTAAAATGTAATATTATCTCGTTTGTAGTAATGTCTGTCATCGATTGAGACCAGACATCGTGACTACGCACTAGTCAAATGGCATAATCGGTGCAATTTTGTGTAATAATTCATTGCAATTTTTTTATTAATATTACTCTAACTAGTTCAATGATATTTTAAAAATAACAATTAAAATTTAATATTATCTCGCTTTGTAGGCTTATGCCCTTGCCACTCGATGTAGACTAGACATGGTGACAACGCTAATTAGGTCAACAAGCATGGGTCGAAAGGCACTATAAAAAGGAGCGGCAGCACAATGTGGATATTGATGATGTAATCGAGCTTTAAATAGGTGGAAGAAGAAAGAAAATTGATAATGTAAAATATTGTATTATTATAAGACAAACGTTACCATACTTAAACGCTTTTACATGTAGAAAAATCATTTATCATACTATTTTTATGTCAAGCATTAATTGCAATGTTTCCTTGCATACTTTTTGTTGAATTGTTTTTTTATTAGTTATTGAATATTTTTTTTTTATGCCTATGAAAGCAAAAGAACATAGATTGGTATCGGGGAATTGAGAGGATGGGGCTGGGAGGGGCGACATAAGAGCTTCCACCATGGTTGGTTCGTTTAGTAGAGAATAATTTATTGAGCGATTTAATTTTTGGAGAACTTTCGTATCCAAATAGCAACAAAAAAGTCATCATGGACTTAGTCAAGAATTTTCATCGTGGGAGTCTTGTTCCAAGTTCATGCGACTCCAATAAATTGTTCTTGAAATCTAAGAGAGCTTATTCAGTATGTTTTGACATTAAATATTATGTTCTAATATCATAAGAATGCATCTTAGAGTAAAAATACTACATCAATTACTTATATTTATTGTATGTATAATGATGGATTTTGATTAATTTGGCAAAGGTGTACAAATCCCCTTGCATCATGAGCACATAACTTGTCAAACTGTGGTCATGTCCACAGACATTTTTTCGTGGTGTTTGACCGTGTTCGTAATGTCACATTTTGTAAGTTCCTTTGCTGGGCCATAATTCAATATTAAGCTTGTTCATGATTATTATCTAGGTTTTTTGTATGTATTTTTTCATCTATTTGATTGTAAGCAACTTCACATGTTTCCTATTGTTCACCATGATTTCTCCCATTACCACTCCCAAGATGAATCAATTTATTGTTACATAGGTTACTTTATTGTTGCTATGATTTCTCCATTTACGATTTCATAGGTTACATCATGTAAAGTTGTCAATCGTGTGTCAGTGATGAGCTTTAGTTCTCCGCATTTGGGCTTTTCTCGATATTTTCTCCCCACACATCCCCCGCATCACCTCATTATTTGAGCATGAAAATCTTCTACCACTTGTACCAATCAAGTACATGTCAACTCGAGTGGTGCCACATTTCACCTATACTTTGGCTGAGAGTTTAGTGGTTTCTCTAACATAGCTTCTGAAATTGATTCATATCGTTGAATATCGGCCACATAATACTCATGGTTTGGATTGATGAGCATGTTCAATGGTTGTTTGATTCATAAGAACCACCCATATAGTCATCTTGAGATATTTTAAGTTTTTCAGTTTCCTTTTCACCTGCTTTCATGGGTGATGGTGTGGGGGTGATCCATCAATACTCTGGGTGCCTTTGTAGTAGGGAATTTGTTTTTGGGGATATAAAGGAGAATTTGATGTAGATATCCCATCGATGCATTCATAATGTAGAGGTTAAGAATTTAAATTAAAAATATGCAACTCAAGATGGCAATCAAGGCCGCTAGAGACATCAAGTTAAAGATTGTTTTGTGTTGGCCTTAATATAGTCGTGATTTCTTTCTATTATCTTTTAATGCAAATATATAGTCCAAATTTCATTAAAATGAGGATTGTGGTTGTATTTCTTTGGTTACTTTCTCAATGCTCGTGGTCATGTGCTGCTTATAGTTGTTTAGTTTAATCATAGCAACTTAAAAGTGGTTTTTGCAATGGAGTCAGTGTTTTTTAAGGTTCATACTAATATGAAGATCTTGTAATTCTATATTCAAGATAAGAGAAGATGGTCACGCTTTGGGCAAGATGATAACAATTGCCACATTCCACTTTAATAAGTAACAATGGAAAGGGTAGTTGGGTGCAATGTTGATAACGGTAAGGTGACAATTGTCTTCTTTCAGCTTTTTCACCCATTTCTTTTAATCAAGCCAAGGCAAAAGAGGAATCCGAGATTACGACAGAGAGAAGGTAGTTAATACAAGAGCTATGGAAAAGGATTTGTATCAACAAGGATGGCTTAGTGACAAAATCATGAAAAATGAAAAATTATGTTTAAAGGAAGGTCACATGCACGTAAAAATTCACTCGTTGCAAATCTTTCCTTGTCCACTTGTATTCGATTTTAAATGTGTTATTTTAATTTTTCATGGAGGGTTGCTGCATATGGTCTGCATTCACTGCACACTCTTACCGAAAGCATTGTCAATTTGTTTCAGCGTGTGAACAAACTTGCTAATCTGTTGGAGTCACCCTGGGGCGAGGGGGAAAAATGTTGCTCGAGAGCAAGCATGGTTCTCCGAAAATAGTTATCAGATGGTGTGACAGTAGCTAAGGAGGTAATTTGTAGATGTGTGCTCTAGTTTTCTTTTTTAACGTTGTATTGTTCCCTCTCTGAAACAATTTTAGATTTGGTATAATTTTGAAAACTCAAAGGTGAAGAAACATATTTGTTACCCAAAGGGTTCATTTTACCATGGACTGGCCACATTATAATGCATAAAGGTTTTCTACAAAAATAAAAGGAAAGGGTTATAATGAGTCAAATTTTTAGTCATATTGACGCGTAATGAAATGTATCTCAATGCTATGGTTTTGGCCTTTTTATTGCTGAATTAGAGACCCAGTTGAAAATATTGGGGCCAAGTTGGTAAGGCAAATGCCATGAAAAGACACATGATTTAGCTGATGGAACCACAATGACTGCTACATACAAGTTGGAATATTGAAAATCGCAATAATGAATGGAGAATAAATTTCTTATTTCAATAATACGTAAAATAAAAATTTCTTCTAGATGTGAGACAAAGTTTCAATACTTTGAAACATAAATTTCTATTCCCTTCAATAACTCAAAAAAAACTATCACACTTTCCTCAATGAGAGTGATTACAAAATTATTTGACTGTATACAAACGCAGTGCATAAAAAACCAAGTCACCGTCTGCTCAAAAACAAACATACTGCTCTAAAACACTCGTTATGTTTTTCACTTTAATCGTTGTATACACACTTAAAAAGTTACACTTATTTTCTTACTTTAGCACATCATTGTAATAAAAAATTTATTTATCAATTATATATAAAAAAAACTACCAAGCTTTTTTTGTCCTTTTTATTTTTATATGTCGTAACATATAAAATATATTATAATAAACCTCTTTTTTTAAAAAAATAAAATTTAAACTAAATTATATGGGTCATCTTTCATTTTATATGATATATATATAATATATGTTTAAACATATATATATTTAAATCATACATAAAATTAAATTATCAAAACATTAAAGAACCCTTTCCGTCGGACTTCAAAAGTCTGAATAGATTGAATTTCAAACCAAATTCGCGTTCCAAAATGGGATGCTGACTTGTGCCTAATTTGTAACGCGAATTCTCAATCCAATGTGCCTTATAAAACATTTGTGTCCGGTTTTCAGGTTTTCAGATTCCCTTCAATTTCATGCGATCCAATATTAATGCTCCATGTGTCCTTTTTAATTTACAAAACTGGGGGTAAATTTCTGTTTGTTTAATTTCTGGTTGGTGAATTGCGTTAATGCTGGTTGTTGTGTTTAAATACAATCCTGTACAGAAATATGGCTACGGCCGTCTACAAAAAAACTTGCAGGAATTTTAAATGTTGAATTAAATTTCTAGATGGTGTGCAAGCAACCTCCAAAAAAATTTTTTGCTGCTGCATCCGTCCTTCTGCTACAGCAGTTGAAGTTAAAATTCAACAGCACAGGGTTTAATAAGTGAGGGTGTAAAGGTAACTTTTTATCGATAGTACTGTATTAAGATCATCTATTCATTTTTGTAGGGTCTTTTGGTGTTTGGTTTTTTAGTATTGGGTTGGGCTTATTGAGTCTAAGATAGTTTTTGAGTGAAAAAATTGCTATCAGGTATTAAAAAAAATTGTTTCTTTTGTCAAAATTTATGAGTTTGTTAGGAAATACAAAACTGACAATGGTTGTATCTTAAATTTGTGGAAAATAATTTGAAATGAAACCTTTTTGTTTAGGTTGTTGCAACAGGTACAAACCCCGTTCAAATTACCAGGGGCATTGACAAGACAATAAAGGCGCTTGTTTCGGAACTCAAAATTTTGTCAAAGGAGGTAAACGCTTGCCTTTTGAGTAGGCTGGTTTTCCTTTTTGCTGATGGTTTGGTGTATCTAATTGAATTAGCTGCCTAAGGTATTTTTGGTTGCAAACTCCTTTTCATTTTTCATATAGTATTGGCCTTGTGGAATACATTTGATTGTGTGGTCTTGTTAGATCTACAACATTTGTTGTTTAGTCTTATGGCCGAGGTGCACTTTTATTATGGAAATAGTTGATGCAATATTGTCATTTAATCCTTACTGCAGGGTAGCATGTTGAGAATTTTCTTGTGAAACATTTGGTATTCAAAACCTTTTTAGGCAAGATACATGAAAAACCTTATGAATGCAAGAAGAAGGAAAATATAACTTCTATACCACTTGTGCAATCCTATGAATAATTATTTAGGGCCATAACATTTTTGAGCTAATTCTTTATTCTTCTTTTTCTTGAATGAAGATTGCTTATAATGCTATAATCTAAAAATACCCAATTACCCTCCTCAAACTATCTTTCACTTCAATGTTGTTCCCCTTGTTGTTTTATCATGTTTCATGTCATTTGAAGGTTTTCCATAATAATTTTCAAAGTTTCTTTAGTATTTTCCATATGTGACTCTGTTTCCTATACTTTGGACTTATCTTGCAAAAAATATGAGATACTAGGAGTTGGATATCCATAAAGGGCCTTAAATGGGGAAATTTTAGTATATGTGTGATAGGTAGTATCATATTACCATTCTTCCTTGACGAACCCAGTTCATCCATTAAGATTGCTTTTCTAAATAGTAACATTGTAGATAACCTTAAAAACATTTGTTAACTATTTTTGTTTGACCATTTGATTGTGTTTGATATGTAGAACTCATGGCAGCTAGTGTTTCTCCCCTCATATTAAATAATTATTTCCAAAAGTTTCTTGTTACTATTACTTTAGGAAAACCATGAAGACTATGAATTTCTTTCACGGACACTTCTGCCACTTGGCTTGTTGTTTATGTACTTTGAGCTCTACAAAAAAAATCTACAAAATTTGTCTATATAAATAACCACAAAAATGTAATACTTACCTTTACATTTCAGTAACCCTGTAATAAATTCTATTGATATATCTTCTAGTCTTTGAATATGTATGTGGAATGGTTGAAGTAACCCTAGAGATTTTACTATCTCTCTTTTATTTATTATGCAAACCTGACCTTCTCTTAAAAAATTTTGAATATCTTTCTTCATTCCTTCCAAAAATATATTTTTTGATCCTTTGAGATGTTTTAAGGAACCCTACGTCCTACCATCAAAGAGACATGGGACTCCCTTAATATTTGTTTATTCAAATATGCTTGCGTGCATAAAAATATTCTACATTTGCACCAATGTATATCTCTCTTTCACTCCCAATGCTCCATAGAGTTCATCCCATCCTTTATAAATTTTAGTTTTTATTTAGTACTATTGTCATTTTTCCATTATGGCAAGCTTCTTCTAGCCACCTAGGAATAGAAAATGTAATTGGATATAAATTTGAGGCCTCTTCTATTTTAGAAAGAGCATCATGTACTAAATTTTCCTTACCCTTTTTGCAGATTATCTCAAAATTAAAAATTTGCATTTTTTCTCCTCATTTTTTTTAATCTTCCAATGAAATCCATAGCTTCAAAAAATACTTTATGCTATCATGGTATATCTTGACTTTAAAGTACCTCCTAGTGATATACTATCCCCATTTTTTATTGCATGTAATATTGCTTCCATTTATTTTTCATACGTAGATTTCACCAAATATTTTCTTTGAATTCCTTGCTTTTAAAAGCCAATGATATCCCTTACTGTGTTAATGTTACGTAAATTCCTTGTCCTAGTGCCTTACACTCTACTATGAATGTTTTACCAAAAGTTGGTGCAACCGATGTTGGCGTAGAAGACATGGCATCCATTAAAAGAGAGAATGCCAAAGTAGCCTCATCATTCCATATAAATGATATTTTCTTCAAGAGATATGTGAGTGGACTTGAAATGCATGCATAATTCTTAACAAATGATCAACAATATCATGTAAGTCTAAAAAATCTTCTAAGAACCTTGATTTTCTTAGGAATAGGTCATTTTGTAATAGCTTGCATCTTTTGAGGCTCCAACTTCACTCCTTCCTTTAAAACAATATGAACCAAATACTCGAATTCTTACTTCCCAAAAGCACATTTGGATATTTTTACATAAAAATGATTGTTCTCAATAATTTATATAACTTTTCCACATGTTTACTAGTGTGGTATTCCCATGATTTATTATAAATATGTGTATTATCAAAGAAAACCAATACAAATTTTATAAGATAGGATCAAACAAAATTGTTCTTAAGTTGAGCCTGCCAGACTTCAAACGGCGATAAACCATAATTCAAACCAAATTCGCGTTCCAAAATAGCCTGCTGACATCGGCCAATTTTGTGACGCGAAAACCAAATGAATTCCGCCCTAATCTTTTTCGGGTCCGAAGTTGGGCTGGCGTACGGAGGGAGAGTTGTGACGCGAATTTCTTATCAAATTCGCAAGAAATTCGCCCTAATCTTTTTCGGGTCTGGATTTCCACTGCGCGAGCGGCCCAAACAAAGATCTGCTCCAATCAATTTCTGCCACGTGTCCTCAATCAGAACTTGCCCTGCTCCCAACTGTGGGTGCATTCGATGGCGTTTAAGGCGATGGGACATGGATGTGGCGATTTCATATCAATCGCATTAAGTTTTAATGCTATTAAATTAAGTTCCAAGGTTTTCACATCTAATCGCATTAAGTTTTAACAGTGTTCAAGATCAGACCTCCACTCCTGTTAGCGATTCCGCATGCTCCAATATGATCTGGCCTTCAGCTCTCATTAATGATCAGTAGATTAATTATGAAGGGCGTCCTTCGATTGCATTGCAGTCGGGTCGATAAAATGGCATTTCGCTATGGTTTTTCAGACGAGCCGGTTGCTGGGTTACACTGATTGCTCACTATAACGAGAAGGAGAAGTGGCCAGCTGAACTACTGCGTAGACCTTGCTGCATATCTGCATTTCTCTCGGTCTGGTCCTTGTCTGTCTTCCTCTGTTTCTTGGAATTCTGCTTCTCCGTCTCCTCTTGTGCCCACTACTAGTGAGACTGCACCCATACCTAGCGTGCGTCAAAGGATGCGTTGCCACAGGGGGAGCACTAGAGGTCAACCCCTGCGTGTTCCCTCCAGCCCCTCAACTGAGTTGTCTTCCAGCCAGTCCAGTGATTATTATGCAGGTCGCTATCCAGATACTAGGAGTGGGCGGGGTTGGGTTGTAGGATCTGGCCACTGTATGGATTCCCCTGCTCCTCGTTTCCCCACCGCTAGTTCCCCTTCTCCCACGACGCGCATTGCACAATTTTCCTTTAATTTCTCTCTCAACCGCCCACGAATCACAGCTTCAGTGACTGTGGTTTTCCGCGAGGAGGCCCAAACGGAGGAAGAATGCACCCGTCCGGCGGGTCTGAGCTCGGAAAAAGCCGGCCTGCATTCGGGCCTTCAGGAGGGGAGCCATGGCATGAATGTGGAGGTAGCACCTAGCGATCCTGTACCTTCCGAAGGATGGTGCCGAATCGTCGAGGAGCCGGAGGAGTAGTTTGGTTAATTTTTTTTTCTTGCTTCGCGACCCACTTAATTGGGTTGATTTTAGATTATTTTACTGTGTTGGACCTTTGTAATATTTTTGAATTCTGTAAATTAAACGTTCAAGACTGGTTTCCCCGTATGAGGGCAGTCTTCTTAATTTTTTGATTTTTTGATGACAAATTTGCCATGAGTCTGGGCAATGATTTTGACTTCGGTGTAATTTTATTCCCACTGTTAATATATTAACTTTACTTAGGAAAACAAATGTTGCCCTGTTTCTATTTTAAACCTGTTTTTTGAAATACAGAGCCATGTTTATATGGTCTACGTATTATACTCTTTCTCTGTATATCTATAGGAACCTTTTTGCTATGAACAGGGTGGATGCTGTAGCGGGCTACTAATGGAAACAAGCGAGCCTGAACCTTACATCTCGGATGCAACAGATGGTTACTAATTTTGGAATCAAGCGAGCCTGATCTTACAAGCGAGCCTGGGTTTCTGCAAATGGTTATCACACTCCTCACATGATTAGCGTTTTTCTCTGTTCAAGGATTTTGGGTACTTTAATTTGTATTTGGAACAATGGATGTCGGTACTCTATCTGTTGTTTTACTATTCTACATATTGTTATTTCACTTTCTTATAGATGCCTCGGGCATATTTGGATGCTTTCTCAGATTTGTCGATAATCTCCATGTGGACCGTTACTGGGTTTTATATCAAGTCCCTGTATGTGACATGGGGTATTTTTCTATCACTGTCTGGGGTGGGACTTCCACTTTTTTGGATGGATATTTGGGTTCCAATCTTCAAATGTGAAAATGTAATGACTTCATGGACTGTTTTACTTCATATAATATATTCAAAACATCGTTTTTTCTCTTGTGAAAAAAAAATGATTAATGTTTATCACTCTGCCTTCAAAACTAGCGATACTGGTCTATGTTGCTGGTTTATTGATATGGTCTGATGGTCTTTTTATATTTTGGACATATCACACTCCTCACATGATTAGCGTTTTTCTCTGTTCAAGGATTTTGGGTACTTTAATTTGTATTAGGAACAATGGACGTCGGTACTCTATCTGCTGCTTTACTATTCTACATACTGCTATTTCACTTTCTTATAGATGCCTCAGGCATATTTGGATGCTTTCTCAGATTGTCGATAATCTCCATGTGGACCGTTACTGGGTTTTATATCAAGTCCCTGTATGTGACATGGGGTATTTTTCTATCACTGTCTGGGGTGGGACTTCCACTTTTCTGGATGGATATTTGGGTTCCAATCTTCAGATGTGAAAATGTAATGACTTCATGGACTTTTTTACTTCATATAATATATTCAAAACAACGTTTTTTCTCTTGTGAAAAAAAAAATGATTAATGTTTATCACTCTGCCTTCAAAACTAGCGATGCTGGTCTATGTTGCTGGTTTATTGATATGGTTTGATGGTCTTTTTATATTTTGTACATATCACACTCCTCACATGATTAGCGTTTTTCTCTGTTCAAGGATTTTGGGTACTTTAATTTGTATTTGGAACAATGGATGTCGGTACTCTATCCGTTGTTTTACTATTCTACATACTGCTATTTCACTTTCTTATAGATGCCTCGGGCATATTTGGATGCTTTCTCAGATTTGTCGATAATCTCCATGTGGACCGTTACTGGGTTTTATATCAAGTCCCTATATGTGACATCGGGTATTTTTCTATCACTGTCTGGGGTGGGACTTCCACTTTTCTGGATGGATATTTGGGTTCCAATCTTCAGATGTGAAAATGTAATGACTTCATGGACTGTTTTACTTCATATAATATATTCAAAACAACGTTTTTTCTCTTCTAAAAAAAAATGATTAATGTTTATCATTCTGCCTTCAAAACTAGCGATGCTGGTCTATGTTGCTGGTTTATTGATATGGTCTGATGGTCTTTTTATATTTTCGACATATCACACTCCTCACATGATTAGCGTTTTTCTCTGTTCAAGGATTTTGGGTACTTTAATTTGTATTTGGAACAATGGACGTCGGTACGTACTCTATCCGTTGCTTTACTATTCTACATACTGCTATTTCACTTTCTTATAGATGCCTCGGGCATATTTGGATGCTTTCTCAGATTGTCGATAATCTCCATGTGGACCGATACTGGGTTTTATATCATGTCCCTGTATGTGACATGGGGTATTTTTCTATCATTGTCTGGGGTGGGACTTCCACTTTTCTGGATGGATATTTGGGTTCCAATCTTCAGATGTGAAAATGTAATGACTTCATGGACTGTTTTACTTCATATAATATATTCAAAACAACATTTTTCCTCTTTTAAAGTTTTTTTTTTTTTTTTTTTAATAAATTGAACCCGCCGTCGCTATACCGACGCCTTGTAAGCATCGGAATTGCGACAGCTTAAAAACGTTGGAAGAGCGACAGTATAAAAACGTGGGACCACATTTCGTCGAAATTGCGACAAATTACAAACGTCGGAAGAGCGACATTGAAAACGTTGGACCACATTTTGTCGGAATTGCGACAGTTTACAAGCAACGTCCAAAACGTCAGACCACATTGCGTCGGAATTGCGACAGTTTACAAACGTCGGAAGAGCGACGTTCAAAACGTCGGACCACATTTCGTCATAATTGTGACAGTTTACAAACGTCAGAAGAGTGACATTCAAAACGTCGGACCACATTTCGTCGGAAGTGCGACAGTTTACAAAGGTCGGAAGTGTGACGGATTGGGAAACGTTGAAAGAGTGACGCTTGTTTGGAAGCGACGGAAAAAGTGTCGATAGTGCGACACTTTTTAAGTGCGTCGAAACTGCGACGGTATGGAAAACCACGTTTTGCCTGCCCTCGAACTGTCGCTCTTGCGACGACTATGTGTCGGAATAGCGACGAATTGGCCGTCGGAAATTCCGCCAAATTTTCTAGTGACAAGATCGAATAAATAACACAGTGACCAATTAATTTAAAATACATACAATCATCCTCTTTTCTTCTGGTGCATCCAATTCCCCGTATATAGGTATCAAATTTCTGATATCACATCCTTGGTGACTATTCTAACCCATACAAATAATTTTTTAACCTTCATACCAATTATTTCTTACCCTTCACTGCAAACCCTTCAAGTTGATTCATGTAGATCTCCTCTTCCAGATCCTCGTGAAGAAATTTTGTCTTCACAAACATATGTTCTACCTCAAAATCAAATGCAGTAGCAACATATAAAAGTAATCTAATAGAAGTAACCTTGGCGACAAGAGAAAAAATATCACAAAAATAAATTCCTGACACCTGGGAATAACATTTTGCGACAAACTGAGCTTTGTATTTCTCCACCTTTCCTTCTACCTTCATCTTCTTCTTAAACACCCATTTGCTCCCGACAGCCAGCAACTCCACCAAATCTCATGCCTCATTTTTGTGCAAGGATGACATTTCATCAACCATGGCATCCTTCCAGAGTTTTCCATCCTCTGAATCCACTACATTCCTCACAGTTCCAGGATCATTATCAGTGATAGTGAAATAAAAATTTGAACATAAATAAGATTGACTATGCCTTTCTGGATGCCTTCTTTCCCGAACTGATCTTCTCACAACGGGAGTTTCTGGCTCTTCCTCTTCTGAATCTTGCTCTGTTGTAGAGTTTGATTCATCCTCATTTAGCTCAAAATATATCTTCTCAAGTTCCTTTTGTAGGACTTCAAGTTTAACAAAATATTTCACCTCTTTAAACACCACATCTCGGTTCTACTTGTTTCTGGGTTCCAAATTTTGTAACCTTTTAAACCATCCTTATACCCAATAATGATGCACCTTTCAAATTTATTATCCAACTTGGTCCTTTTCTCCTTTGGAACATGTACATATGAATCACATCCAAATACCCTCAAATGTGAAAAAGAGGGTTTCTTACCAATCCATACCTCATGTGGAGTCTCATCCTCCAACGCTGATGAAGGTGATATGCTAACCAGGTAACATGCATTTTCCACTGCCTCTACCCAGAATTCATGTCCTAACCTGATACCACTGAGCATGCTTCTTTCCTTTTCCATCAACGTTCTATTCATTATTTCTGCAACTTAATTTTGATGAGGTGTGTATGGAGTAGTCTTTTGCCGTGCTATACCACACTTCTTACATAAATCTTCAAATTCCTTCCTGCAGAACTCTCCACCATTATCTATCCTCGGCACCTTTATCTTATTCTCTGTCTAGTTTTCCACCATAGACTTAAATTCTCTAAATCTGTCAAAGACTTCAGATTTCTTCCTCAAGAAATATATCCATGTATTCCTTGAGAAGTCATCTATGAATGAAAGATAGTACACAGAATTTCCCAGTGATGGAACCAACATAGGTCCAAACACATCATTGTGCAGAAGTTATAATATCTTGTTCGCCCTCTTAGCACTAGAAGGAAAACTCATCTGATTCTGCTTCCCATATATAAAGTTCACAGAAATTGAAATCTAGAGAGAAATTAGAGATACCTTCTACCATAACATTACCATGCAGTATCTGAAGACCCTTCTCTTCAATATTTCCAAGCCTTTGATTCCATATCATGGTATTTTCTCCAGAGACTGCTAGGCTTTCTGCTCCACTTTCAGGAACCACAGAACAATTGCACCCATCAATAACAGTGCTACCATGAATCTTGTATAGAGTTCCAATCTAAACTCCCTGCATTAATACCAGTGCTCCCTGAACCATATTGCAGGTATCTTTTTTGAACACTATTTTTACACCTGCATCATCCATATTGCTTACAAAAATCAAATTTTTGGCCAATGCAGGAATATGGAGAACACCAGGAAGTGTTCTAATCCTTCCACCTTGTAGCTTCAACTTGAATTTTTCACGTCTAACAATTATGGCCTTCCTATCATCCTCTAAGAATACAACACAACCATCATACTTCTCATACTAGTAGAACCACTCCCTATGGGGAGTGAAGTGAAAGGATGTACCTGATTCAATCAACCATGCCTAATGATCTACATGTGTATTTGAAGAAGATGCCAAATACACATCCGGACCTTCATCTGAAGTGGTTTTTTCTTCTGTAGAAGGAGCATCATCAGATCCCTTTCCTTTCTCAGGAGCTTTAGATATGCAATCCCTTTTTAAGTTTCCTTCCTTTCTGCATTTCCAGCACACCTTTACAGGCTTTCCCGGAGATTTAGATCTCCCACTCGATTTTTTTTTTATTTTTTATTTTTAGGTTCTGGGACCTTCCTAGTACAGATAAGGCATCTTTGTTTTGGCCCTCCATATTTCTCCATCTCATTTCCTCTGACAACAACGTTGACACAATTTCATCAAAATTCAAGGTAGTTGTATTGCTACCTATTGCAATAACTAGCTTGTCCCATGAATCTAGTATAGAAAAAAACAAACTGATGCAATTATCTTTATCTGAGATTTTAATATCAACGTATGAAAACTAACTTACCACAGTATTGAAGGTGTTTAAATTCTTTGTCACCAAGTCTCCATCCTTCATCCTCAGGTTATACAACTTTTCTTGCAGGAACAATTTATATCAGAGACTTAGATTGGTACAAAGTACCTAACTTGACCAACAAAGTCTTCGTCATATCTTCCCTGGATACATTCAAAAATATCGAATCTGAGATACACAACCATATTGTGCTCTTTTCCTTCCGATCCAAATTCGCCCAATATTCATCTTATATACATTGTCGTTGGTTTAGTACCCATACCTACCATGATCAACAAATATTTATTCATGAGAAATTTCTCCATCTTGAGCTTCCACATATCAAAAATCTGACCATTAAATTTCTCGATGTCTATCTTTCCATTGCTTGCCATCTTCTTTCACCGCAAGAATCGATCCCGTAGATCTCCCACTGAACATGGTCTACCACAGGCTCGAGAAAAAAACCCCTCAGCAGTAAAGACGTCCTCTTGAAGCGGAAACAACTCTGATACCAAATGTAGGTTTTAACCCTGTACAGAAATCATCTGCAAACAAAATCTTAAAAAATAGAAAATAAAAAATAGCGAGAGCATAAAACATAAAACATATATACACAAAGATTTTTCCCCTCGATCCCAAATCAGGACTACCAGCTTGATTTTTCATTATATTCCTCTTAGTGTTACAACACATATATATAAATGCCGAAGCATTCATAAACCCCAATCCATTAACCCTGGATTGGAACATAACCGTAGTTACCTTGAGCAGATCTATAAAATACCAGGGGCGGAAAATCATCATGCCCCAAAACCATGTGCAAACCCATGCACAATGTTACACCAATTTTTGGTCATCTAACCTGTTACTATTAGATGAACTAAAGTAAACCATGTAAGACAAATTTTACCATAGTAAAATTGCTTTCACTATGAAAAATAACTTAATAATCCATAATTTATTAATTTGTTTCTGGTCTAAATAGGAAACCCCATGAGAAATAATTGAATAAATCCTTATTTGTTTTATTTTCTTCAAGGTATAATTAATTTGACCACTGTTTAATTAATATTCCTGGTCCTATTTAACCCAAAACATGAAAATTAATTAGATAAATCATTTTTTATCTTATTATTTTATAGGAATAATTATTTAAAGCATTTTTTAATAATATTCTTGGTTAAATTTGAGTAAATCATTTATAAATAATTGAATAAATCATTATTTATTTAATTATTACTTAGCCACATTCTTAAAATAAATAAATAATTTATTTATTTATTATTTCTAAATAAAGGGATTTGACCAAATTTAAATTATTTTTCCCTCCAACAAAGATAATAAAATATTCCATAAAAGTTGGATCTAGATTTGGTTAATAATATTTTAATTATGCACCAATATCTAGAATAACTCAATATTTGTTATAAATAGAAGGGTTTTTCCATTCATTCACTACCTTTTGCTGCCTAGAGATCTCTCTTGATCTATACTTTTGGTATGACTTTGATCCTCCATCATTGTCATATTTTTCTACTTTTTGCTTCTAAGCTCCCTTTGAGTTCCATTTTTGTCTGGGTTTTCTACACCATCAAGAGAGAGAGAGAGATCTTAGATCTAAAGTGCTGAGGACATACAAAAACCCATCCCATTGAGGGGGACTAGTAACATCTTTCTATGTTCCCTTCCCAGGTGTCATAATACAAAAAATTCCTTAAAAATTATTGTCTTGTTAATTGGATGCATGCAAAAAATATTGCTTATTATTTGTTGTTTAATGTCTTTAACTACATAGATCTGGATTTCCGTGGAATTTATTCTAATCACTAACTACAAATCTAAGAAAATTTACAGCCATATTTGATGTTAGGCTTGTTTGTTATGCACAGTTAAAGTGATATTTTTTCGTACGTTTGTGATTAAAATTCACACTAACACTCGGCGACTCCACAAGGGTTTATAATTACGACCGCTGTCATTTTTCAGATCCCTGCGTGACTAGCTGCTTCAAACCCTGGGGTTTTTCTTCAGCTCCTTTTTTTCATTTCTTGATGCTGTTTTTAACCTTTAAAACCCTAAAATAGTAAAAATTCTAAATTCTGTGTGTTTATGGGCCTATTGTGTAGGTAAAAGGTATCAGTCACAGCAGAGACGACACTTTTTCTAAAACATGCTCCTGAGATAGCCAAAAGTGCAGGTCACACTTTTTGGGCCAAAAACTTCAACCTCATCTCTTAGGTAGCAGAGAAATTCCTGAAACTGCGACCTCAACAGAAAACAAGTAAGACATTGCGACCTTTACTTTTTACGGGATTTGTTCTGTGATTTTTTTGGGTTTGTCTGGGCCATTGTTTAGGGTTATCTAACCTCCCTCTTCAATCGTCTTGGACCTTTACTTGCTTATTTTTACTCGTCGGAGTAGGAACCAATCCCCTTAGGGATTCAGTATGCTTCCACCTTTTTAGGAGGAGTTTAGCTAAAGCAGGTCTTCTAAGATTTCAGTGTTTTTCAACCATTTTTCAGATCTAAAACTATACTTTCAGATCCATTTTAGATTGGTTATGTATCCATACAAAACACCTCTTTTTTAGTTTTGTTTGGTCCTCATTTAGGGTCCACCTAGTTTCCCTTCAAGTTGTAGCCTTTCGCCACCCAAGTTTGCAACATTTTTCCCTCTGGTTTTTTGCTATTTTCTACCCCTCTTTCTAGCAGATCTAACCTTTAGATCCATGTCCCTCCTGACTTTAGATCCATTGGCCATTCTGTGTGTTTTGACTAGATTTCGCCCAACCATAGACTAGTTGTTGGGAAGCCCTCCTCATTGGGTTTAAGTTGATGCATCTTTAGCTGTTTATTTTTCTATCGCATTTAGTTTCCTTTATTGTCATTTTCAGATTTATTTACAATTATATACCATTTTTTTTTCTCTCTCTACACACGTCTGGGGTTAATTAAAATTAACACACTTTATCACATACACACACACCCTAAGCGAAGAGCATCTGGTTTACACCACCAAGCCAAGACTTAAACATTGTAATCAATTAATCCTGCACCTCCCTGCCCTTGTTTAACTCTCTTCCTTATCAGCTTCCGTGTATCTTTACCATCATTGTGCCCCCAAGGAATTTATCTTGGAGACTACAAGGCCTTCATCCTCAGTTTCCATTAGGAATACTTACTCCTCTGCATAGGGTTCGAGTTAGTGCTCCACCAAGTCCCCATTTTGACTCTGATTTTGGTGCATCGGGTTCCCCTTTTGGTTCTATCCCCGTCTCTCCTCCATATTTCACCTTCACCATGTCTGGTTCAGGACCTAATGCTGGTGGTAGCCCCGGCCATAATGCTGGGAATGCTACTAGTGGTGCTGCAAGAGGAACTATTACGGTTTCTCCCTTGCTTCCTTATATGGCAGGCCTAAGCCTTCTCGAGTTTAGCTAGTTGATTAATGACCGCATACACCATGATCCTGTTTGTCTTGCTATGCCAACCAAGCTCCCTTCAAACATCCCCAATTTTGAAGTAAATGCTAGAGAGGATCCTACCAACCATGTTCATTCTATCCACATGTGGTGCTCGTCTAAATCCATCACGGATGACTCTGTCTGTCTTCGGTTATTCCAGCATTCACTTACTGGAGAGGCTTCCAAGTGGTATGTCAACCAAGCCTCCTCCTCTCATACTAATTTTTCAACCCTTTCCAAGGCTTTTATGTCTTACTTCCAACTCCCCCTTCACTATGACACTGGTACCAAACTCTTGACCTCTTTCAGTCAAACTTCTGCTACCCACCTATCTGATCATATTCAAGAATGGCGCAAAAGGAAGAGCCTATGTCGAGCCCCCTCTTTTGAAGACTGTGTCTACATAGAATGGTTTCTCAGATCCCTTTTGCCTACTATTGGCAAAGATGTCGCATCCCACTTCCCTCAGACCGAGGAATTTTCCCTCCATATTGTGTTAAAATATGACTTGATTTATGCACAATCTGGTTATGTTTATACCATCTTACCTGATCTCCCTAGACTTGGTGGTGCCAACGCACCGGGGACATCCCATGTCGCTGACGGTATCGTTGGAGCCCTTTCACATCCGTAAACTCATCCTGCCATGGGTTATGGTTTCCCTCACGAAGGGGCCAACTCCTCCAACACTTTTCCCCCTCTCGGCAGCATGTATACAGGATGCAGCATGGCTCCTCCTTTTTCCCAACCTATTTACCCCAATGTTTCCCAACCTCCTTATTATCTATATCTGTAACCTGGTGCTCCAGCTCCTCCAACGCTAGCACCTGCGCCTGCCTTTCCTTCTCAAGCTCCACAACAGTAGCCACCCCCCCCCCCTCAGGGTCTGGTGTATGCATAGTAGAGTGCGACTAATCCTACTACTTCCAAAAAGAAGAGAAAATGAAACCAAATTAAATTTGCCCTAGGTAATCTAGAAAAAAATCTCCAAGGGAATACACCTAACACTGCAACCTAGCAACATGGCACTCAACCCAAGTAGGACAGGCCTATTCACATGTTTAAAATTTGTTCTTGTTGCGATGTCTATGGTCACTATACCCATGATTGTCCCCTTTTACCTCAGATGCGTCAAATGTGGGAAGCTCAAGAAACAACCTAAGGACAGCAAGCCTCCCCTTCGATTCCTCTTAATGTTGTGCCCATTCAAATAGCTGTGTTTACCAATCCTTTCCCCCAGCAAGGATATGTGGCTGCCCAACCCCCTGAAAGTCAAGCGACCACTCAACCTCCTCCATCTAGTACCTATGATTACCAGATCCTAATGATGAACTCTAACCAACCCAATACCGTTGACCTCAACCTTCAGACTCGGTCCTGTCAATACAACAAGCCCCCCGCTACTTCTGCCACCGAGTCCCCATCTTTAGGTCCGGTAGAGCCTCTTTCGATACCCAATGGTCCTTTACTGATCCCTTAACCTAAGGCAGAGTTTCATACCAAGATCGCTAAGGGAACACTACACTGAAACACTGCTTCTGGTAAAGCCACCGAATCCTACAGTATAGTAGATGACCTGGCACAATCTCCTACCACCATGTCATTGCTGGAAGTCCTCCAATTGTGCCCTCTACAATGAAAATATCTACTAATTGCTATGGGTGATGTGAATCCTTTGGATGATCATTTGATTGTCTTTGATATTGACAAGTCAGAACATTCCCCCCCTTCCTACATCCGTCACCTTCCAAATCTCTGTCAAGATCTGGAATGCCAACGTCTCTTGTTGTACCATTGATGAGGGGGCATCCACTTGTATGATGTCTGCCTCTGTTTGGAAGCAAATAGGATCTCCCAAGTTAGCCCCTTCCATTATCACCCTCCGTGCATGGGATGGCCACTCTTCTCAGCCCCTTGGCATGTTCCACAATTGTCCTATTACTCTTGCGGGAAAGACTGTTTATGTTGACATTGAAGTCATTGATGCCCACTTAGACTACAAAATTATATTGGGTCATAGCTACATTTATGCGATGTTTGTTGTCCCATCTGCGATTCACCGTAAGATGTGATTTCCTCACAATGGAAAGATCGTCACCATCGATCAATTGACATATTACGAACTGAAATCTCAAACCTCTCCAAAGTCCATTATCTCTTTGGTGGCCAATAAATAAATAGTCAAACCTCCGACTAGTGTCTCACCCGGATTCTATAAAGATTCCTCTTTTCTTGGTTCATTCCCTGGTCTCAATCCTCTCATCTCTGACCCTAGCTTGCCAAATGTTTGCATGATGGAATTGTCTCAGTCCAACCTCAAGTGGACCAGTTCGACTAGTCAGCAGCCTCTCCCTCTGCAACCTGCTCCTAGTACTTCGACGCAACCTTCAGGACCTTCTCCTCAAGGCTCCCCATTTGTAGCTGGTGTCAATGATACTATCTATCCCCCTAGAACAGTTCCCCCTGGCCTTAACCATCTCAGAGTTGTCCCACCTGGCCATTACCCCTCCGGTTAGATACCATTTATTGCTCCCCTTCCTGGAGTATTTTTGGTACCTGTTATGGCTAACTTGTCTCTTCCTAACATGACCCTGGGGATCCTAGGATGGTACATTGATCCCCCAACCAATATCCCGCCTAGTCAGCCCAAACCTTATACAGCTTTGACCTCGGTCCAACCAGTCGCCATGACCCCTCCCTTTGCTTCCGTGCCTCAGCCACCTCAACAAAACCATACTCTTGTTGTGAAAGCCTCGGGTGAAGGGGGGAAAGCTTGCAAAAAGGCACCTAAGGATAAGGCTTCCCAGACAACCCCTGCTCCTCCTTAGCCTCCAAAGCATACACTTTCGTGTGCTTTGTGTGATGTTGTCAATCATGCCACCTGTTAGGGTCCTATAATAATAGGGTTCATAAATCTTGAATTAATTTTGATATTCTTGTAAATATTTACATACTTTACTTTCTGCAAGTTGTTTTCCCATGTTTTGAAAAAATGAAAAATAATAAAAAGCCAAAAAGAGGGCAAAAAGTCCTAAAAGAAAGATCAAAGGACTTAGAAAAATATATACCCCAAAAGAAAAAGATAAATAAGACCTAAAAGTGAGAAAATCCAAATGCCACTACTTTACTTTATTGCAAGAATAATGATTATGTGCAGAGTGTCAATAAATGCCATAATCCATGATCAGTTAAATAGTTTAATCTTAACTTTTCATTATTTCAATTTTATGTTTTAGATAGAGAATAAATATTTGTCAAACATTTTAAACTTGACAAATCAGTAGATAGGCAAAAAATAATGAGGAGCTCAATAGTTTAATTTGAGCCCTCGGATGAAATAAGGTAGAATTAGATAGTTTTATGCTTTGAAAGAAAAATGTTTTAGGGTTGCAAGCCTAAATGCACCCATGAAAATGAAGTAAAAATGTTAGAAATAAAGATGGGTAGGTAGAAAGAAGTTGAGAAATCATGTAATAAAGCGTCATCGGGAAAAAATCACTAATTTCCCCTCCCCTCCAAATATTCAGTATTCTAAACTATCTGTCAAAAAGGCTCAAAGCATTTCTCTGACTTTTGTTGGGACCGAACCCAAGGCTCGATGAATGGTTAGTTAAAAATATTGAATTCTGACATTAGACCCACATTCATCAACATTTACCCTTCATTCATAAATCCAAATCTCATTTTCCTAAGTAAAAACCCATTTTTACTTAGTAAAAGCTAAACCCTAAATAACTAATTACATTCCTTTTCAAAAATCATTCATAAACCCTAAAAATACATTTTTCCTAAGTTAAAGTGAAGTAATACAAAAAATATAAGCAATGCTCTATTTTTTGGCACTTTAATTTGAGTTAACATGTATTT
The DNA here is from genome assembly GCA_034641835.2 of Pinus albicaulis. Lineage (NCBI taxonomy): Eukaryota > Viridiplantae > Streptophyta > Pinopsida > Pinales > Pinaceae > Pinus > Pinus albicaulis. The sequence continues at coordinate 70,617 of JAXQQM020071484.1, forward strand.
TTTTTCCATTTCACTATCGCTTTATTCATATTAACTACTAATTTATTCTATAAAATCCCTAACTTCACCATCCCATATAGTATTAAAACCTTTTATTTTAAATAAACCCACAAAAACCCTTTATTATACGTTAAACCAATGTTTTTTATATCCCATGTGCGCAATATTATCCCCGACATATCCCATTGGTTTAACATATCCATATACAAATATCCCACCCTCTATAGTTTTAAACAAATGTCAAAACCATTTGATAAAACTATATAATAAAGACTGACGCACATACATTGATTGAAACATTGTAAATATTATATTAAAATCATGTAATTAAACCTAACCCCTCCGCCATTGCATAAACCCAAAGTTTAAACTTTGATTAAACGCTTGTTTATTAAGGTTTAAAAGTTATCCCTGCCGCACATATAAACAATCTTGGTCCCACTCCCCTTTTCGACGCAACTTCCCAACCAATCTGGGATGTTCGCATTCGAACCCCAGATCTGATGGATAGAAATCAATATCGCATAGAAAAGTTGCAAGATCACCCACATCTCAAACCTGTACGAAATGGGCAGTTTCGAGATTTTCTCTCTCCTCCACGTGGTCAATTCCTGTTGGATAGCGTGGGTTAGCCCCAAAACCACTTACCGCCGAAAACGTGCACGATAACCACTCCTATTTTGATCTATTGAACCCTGAAACCACCCATCTTCATGATGTGATCACCATTAAATGCCTTCGGCTGATTAGCCCTAATACACATAAAAACATTAGAAATGCATACATTTCTTATCTTTCTACACATTAACCTTTGCACACGCCTCCGTGACTGTAAAAAGAGAGTTTTTCCGCCATTTATGATAAAAAAAACTGCAAAAATATTCCCTGTGACCATTGAAGACCGCCAATGAGCTTTACATTGCTCCTGAAACTCCAAAGAAGTTGTTGACTCATTAAAAAACCTCAGCAACTGTTTCGAAGCCCAAAAATTGTGTATAACAGGTATTTTTCTGAAATTTCGAGCCTGCAATTAATTTTAAAATGCCTTTAAAGAACAAATATACATTCAGAGCTTAAAAACCAATTAAAGAGGCATCAAAATAGTCCAAAAACAGGCCAAACTCTGTCAAAATTTTTCCGGAAACCCTGTTTTAATTCTGCGCACAATTTTGGAGGAAAATTGTGAGGTTTTTACAGCTTGATGAACTATTTTAAGCCCTGAATTAAGCCAGAAAACCTCTAAAGGTATCAGAAGCCTCTTTGCCTAAATTCAATAAGATTTTTAGCCCACTTTTTCATTAAAAGACTCAGGAAACTCTTGTTTCTTGTTTTAAGCTAGTTCAAAAGCCTATAAACCTATTTGATAGACCTAATTTTAAAGAAAGCCCTAAGAAAAGACTATACTTTGCCTATTTTATCCAAGAATCCTCTGCTAAAAGTAAAATTACTTCTGCAAACTGTCTAAACTTGCAGAAGTAGCCCAAAATGCTAAAAAGGTAGAGCTCTAGCAAACGTGGAGCTTCCAAAGTGCCTAAACCAACCCCTACCATAACTTCTAAGACTGCTATTGTTGTCAATCCTTTACAATCCCCAGTCATAGACATTGAACATATTCCATTGGTTGATGTTGATTACAAGATAGCAGATCCCATTGTTAAATTTAACCTACTAGATATTCATAACTGGCGCTATGAGAAGTCCTTAGATAATGAATAAGAAGTCCATATTTGGGAATCCCACTTACCCAAATATGTTGTCCCTTTAACTCACCCATGCCAGGAAGTCATTATGTTATGTCAACAACATTATGTGCCTGATCAAAGAGCCATTGTAAATGCCAATAAAGAAGTTCTTTTCACCATTACTACTGAAACAATTAACCAGATGCCACAACTTCAGCCTGACCCCCAAGTAGTCCCTTTATCTATAGAGGCCCTTACCAAGCTGTATATTGGCCTAAATTTTCCCAAGAGATTCATGATTTTCCAAACATTCATGCCCTCACATGTAGAAATTCCTAAACTAAATCCACCATATTCTACTGCCAAATTACCAGAAGGTTTAGGACATGTAATTTCCATGCTTTCCTTCATCCTTTGATATTTTACTGATGAACACACAAATGAGTCCATCTTGGGGTTCTTATCCACTTTCTCCCTAGGGCAACCCCCATCAGTAATCTTTGACTATGTTGGTTTCATTGCAGATAGTATTCATTATTAATTGATCAATTTTTCAATTGAAGGAGTATTCAGCTATACTTACTTCCTTTTCCATATGTTTTTATACTTTCAGTCAGATAATTTTCCAGTTACTCTCCAAAAGCTTGACATAGAGGGAAATCCTGTATCTATCATTTTCTGGACACCTTTGCTTAGGAAAGAATTTATAGATTTCACTTATGCAAAATTTTCAGAGTTATTCCTACATCCAGTGATCACAATATTAACAAAAACAGAGAAGCCAGGGATAAATTAAGAAATGAAAAATATATTGCAATTGTCAGAGCAAAATAAGGTTGGTGACTAGTATTTATATGAAAATCATACTAAGATCAGAGTCTTTCGGTCAAACTTATTACCTTACAAGTTACCCAAACATCCTTCAATGAGGATCTTTGCCTTGGAGTATATCAGACAGATCCTAAACTCTGATTCTATAAATTTCATGGTAGAAAAGAAGAAAACTCAATTCAAACCAAAGAATCAGATAGGGCCATTCATCTGCAATCATAGGGATGCAGAGAAAGAAGCATCAAATCAGTTGTTGGAATTCAAATTTGAAGAAAATTTTCCTTGGAATTACGATCCACAAGGCATATTGAGTAAACTAAGGGTTAAATGCAAGTTAACCCCTTTCAATCATGAAGAAAAACCAGAGATAGAAAAAATTTCAAATCAAATTGAGTGGACTCAAAATACCTCAACAGATGCAGTAAACAACAGTGATACTAGTCACACTTTGGAGACTGAAAATCAGCCAGAAAAGTCCACTAAGAGAATAAAGGAAGAATGAGCCTTTGTTGTAGAAACTACAACTGTAACTAAATTCAAGCTAATATATAACAAGAAGCCCATGTTAGATTCAGCAGGCAAAGGAAATGTACCAATTGATGTGGAAGAAACAGAGCTTATAGATACCAACACTAAATTACCAGAAAGAGATGTTGCCACTGTGATCATCAATGAGCCAACTACTAAGAATCAGAATGAAGAACAAGTTAACAATCAAGATGCACAGTTGATAGAAAGACAATAGATCATGGAGGCCTCTTCATCACAGGAAGTTGAAGAGAAAGACTTAGACATCAAAGAAAAATACAAATAGATCAAGCTGAAGAATGAAGAGATTAAAAACAATATTTATTCCCAATATCTCAAGCAGACACCAAGTGTGCAACACAGACTTTTGTCTTCATTTGATTATTCAAATCAGAAGCTAATTATGTTAGTGTTGTAGCCCACAGTCAAATCCCCTAAGATAGTGGCAGATTATAAAAAGGTTGATTTGGAGGTCCAGACAGATAAGATTCATGCTCTTGATCAAATTGAGTTCCATAGAAAGACCTCATAAATGCTATACTATACTGTCACAAATAAGGCCATCAGTGCTCAAAAACTCCAAAACACCATCTCCAACATGCAAGATCAGATGAAGATGGACAAAGCCTCATTGTATGCCAAGGATATCAGGTTAAAAGCCTTAGAAGAACTAGTTTTGCAGGTGGGATATGACCCTGCTAATATCAAAGCAACAGAGTTATTGGTGAAAAAGAAGAATGAAGATATAGCAGCTTTGAGGAAACAACTTAAACTTCCTCAAAGTGAACACCCTCAAACAAAAGAAATAATAGAAGGATAGAAAGAAAAAGATGACATGATGAACTTGATTTTTCAGTTGACAACCCAAATTAAGGAAATGGAAATACAGATGGACAAGCTTGTCCAGGAGAAAGAAACACCAAAAATACCAGAGATTCCTACAGTTATTCCTGTAATCACTACAGTAGTGACTTCAAATTTAGCTGAAAAGTTGGCACCTAAAGAACCACTGGCTACTGCAGTGCCGGTAACTTCTTCCACAACCTCAGCTATTGAATCATCTACAACAGCAATTCACCATACAGACGAAGCCAACAAATTGGTGAAAGCTATGGAGGAAATGTCTCTTAAGACAAATGAAATTAGCAGATTGAAATAAGTGATAGAAAATCTTGAGAAGTCAAATAAATTGGTTCATATAAATGCAAAAACACATGAACAAAATGCCATCAGATTGAATGAAGAGTTGAATAAATTGCAAAAGGAATTCACATTGAAGGAACAAATATCATATATCAAAAACTATATTTGGAACAATGTCATTGAAGCCATCCATGATGTATGGCCTTCAATTCAGGTATTCTTTGAAAAGAGAGAGTTATTACTAAAAGCCCAAGTAGAAATTCAAAAGACTCAAAGTGAATTGCTTGATAAACCAGAGAAAGCTTTAAAGTTGATCACATTCCTTAACAGTAAAAACAAACAAGAGTTAGAAGAACTCAAGATCACTGACAGAACTGTAACTATCATAGAAATTAGGAACGTTACTACAAAGAAGAATCTAATGAGGCAACTGGAAGAAAAGTGTGAGAATATGAATACTGCCATAACCAAGTTTATGGTCAAGTTTACAACTTTGAGGAAAAAAGGACTGCCTGACATTAAGGTCATCAATGATAAACTAATGCCTCAGAATGACTATCATAAGAAGATTAGAGATTTTTCAAAATAACAGGTTAAAAAACCACCAGGACAAGGCATTCCAATAGGAAAAGTCTTACTCAAAAGCTTTGAAGACTTATTCTATTTGCAACATGAGATAAGACACTTGTTTGTCATCAAGCCAACTTTTGCCAGATACACTGAAGCTAATGAAAACTTCAGGAAATTAAAAAAGATAAAAATTCCTAAAAATAAGGATTGGCAGTCGCTCACAGATTTATTATGAAAGATAAAATATAGACAAATGAAAAGAGGAAAAACTGTTTGCTGATTTATAGTCAAAACAGATTTTTACAGTAGTAAACAATTTTTATTATGGTTAAAGAGTATCAGAGTTTAGAGAGTATTAGTGAATAAAGAGAATCAGAGAAAGAGTATCAGACAAGGAAAATCAGATTCCAAAAAACAAATTTAAATATCTAAACCCAGCAAGGAGGACACCAAGGCAACCAACTGCATCTTATCCTCAAAGCAGTTTCTATTTCTTTTGGATATATAGGACAGCTTGCTGATTTGTTAACCAACTCTCTCTATTATTGTTGTAAAGATATTTTATTTCCCTTAGATAATTCCTAGAAGCATTCTAGGATATTTTGTAAAGAACTATGTATAAATACTTCATCTTTAGAAGTATTTTGTGTGGAATAAAATTGCTGGAGATTGTTAGTCATTTTTGTTGAACTTAAAGCTTTTGTGTGTCAAATTTCGAGTAGCAAGCTGTATCAAACCAATTGGCATCATACTTCAGGATTCCTATGATGAGCTATTTGGAGTGAAGTATTTCCTTATTTTTCATTGTTATCTTTCTTTATTACATGCATCCATCTATGTTTTTTCGAAATCTGAATGAATAACTAGGATTATTACTACAGGATTTGTTAAGAACACCCCGTTTTTAACTAGTTTTCATTTCTATGTTTTCCTCTGATTTCCAGTGTGGGAACCCTTAATTTCTCCCTCTCTCGTTTGACCTCTTTATACTACTTCCTTTTCTGGACCAAAGGATTCTTAATTTCCCTTTATCCTGATCATACCACCTCATAAAAACAACTTTCCAAGATCTTCAAGGGTTATCTATCTTGCCCTGAAAACATTTGACCTTTTGGCCTTGGTCCTAGTTTTGTTTGCTTGATTTTGACTCCTTAGCCCAATGGACAAATATATTTCCCACTATCCATCTTTTCAAGTGATTTTTCCCACCAAATCTACCAAAACCAAACCAAATTTGTACATTCATAACTAGCCTAATATTTACAAATCAAAACAAAGTTAAAATTTAGAGAGAGAGCCCTCTCTGAACCCTAGGAAGGCTAGATCCTAGAGTTTGAAGTTGGTTTGTGGTTACCTCTAGTATTCTTTGAATAAAAACAAAAAATCTCACAACTTTAGAATTAATAGAGTGATAACATTACTGGCGACCATACTGGGGAACTAACCAATCCTCAGTCATAAAACTAGTTTTAAAGAAAATCATTTTATTTCATCCTTTTACTTTAAAATTTCTTTTATAAGTTGTGGGTATTAAAAACTGTAATTCTGGCTTCTAAGAAAATTTACTATACCAGGTCTAACCCAGATCCTAAACCTGCTATAATAGTAGACAACCCAGACTGAATTGGTAAAAAGAAAAAACAGAAAGAAAATTTAGAAGTTGAAGTGTCATTAATAAGAGTCAATTCATTACCACAAGAATTAGTAAGTTTACAAGATATAGATTTTGATCTGCAATTTGAACATTCTTTGTTTAGAAGTCAATCTGAAAGTGATCTTTATATTGCTGTTTTAGACCCTATTTTATTTCATTCTTGGAAACAAAACAGAAAAAATTACAGTATAATCTAAATCAAAGAAAGTTGAATATCAGACTAAAATTGAAGAACTTAATACTACTATTCTCAAAGATATTAATGAAGCTATTGAACAATTATTATCTTATAACACTAAGCCTTCAGTTTCATAGTTATATAGCACCATAATACCAGTTTTAGATTCATCTCTATATGTTGCTACATCATATATAGCTTCCAATACCACCACATCTATAGATCCATTTATCCCTAAATTACCTTTACAACCTAGAGTACTATTTCCACCACTCACTTCATCCACTATATCCACTAGCTCATATTTTGATTTTTCAAACACATCATTCTCATTCCCTAGTGGTTCCACATATATTCCAGTTTCATTTCCCAGCAACTCAACTACAACTTTTAGTTCATCGGCTATCACTTCTAGTTCAGCCCCAAGCACTTCTACTTTACCTCCTAGCCAAGCTAAACTTCAAGCTATGGCTGCTAGATATGCTCCTCTTGTCTTACCAGTACAACTTCATGACATGCCTCAAGACTATCAGAGTAAGATACCACAGTTTGATGCCACTACCCATTATACAGATCAAAAACACATAACTAAAATGACAGATTTCTTTGAACTCCATGAGATTGATGATTCAGATGTTCAAATGAGGTTATTTGCACAAACATTAATAGGAGAAGTTAAGAAGTGGTTTAAAGGGCTTGCTGCTGGTAGTGTAACTAATTTAGCTGTGTTTCATAGACTATTTTTAAATAAATGGGAAAAGAAAAAGAATCCACTCTAGATATTGTCTGAATTTGATGCCATGAAGTGTTAGGACCTCACAATGTACCATTTTTACCATACATGTTGACACCACCTTACCCTTTATAACTATATTTAAAAAGGGTTTCATTATCATTTTCATCCATTTTATCCAAAGGTATATGAAATCCTTCTCTTTACTATATATTTAATCTGTTTACATATAATTCCACATTACTCTTATATTTCATCATTAATCGAAGGTAGATTGTTGCTAACACAAGTCTAAAAGATCGCAGATAATTTATGATAAGGAACGTGTTGTGCTGAAACAATCAACCGTTGCTGAAACAGTCGACTCTGTTGCTGAAACAGTCAGCGGGCATGTAAATTACATCACTACTCGTGATTTGTGATTCTGTAAGAGTATTTTGGGAACAATGGCAACAAGACGAAGACAAGCAAGAAAGTTGTTACACGGAGTGTTCTGAAGCCAGTACTTTTTCTGTATCTGTTGTAACAATATTTTTCTATGGAAGAATAGAAGGATCCTGTTTTAAGATAGAAGAACAGATTTGGATAAATATAGATTTGCTCTGATGTAACTGTAATAGATGTCTCCTCTTTAAAAAGAGGAGACATCATCATTAGAAGGGGAGTTAGAGACTACAGGAGAAACATTATTTTGAGCAGAAAGGAGCAAGACTCCATTGTAATGTATCATTCCTTTATGACAGATGAATAAAGGTTTCTTTTGAGCGCTTCAATTTAACTCTTTCCCCTGGGGAATCTTGCGAGAAGGAAAGGGCCCACCTTCATCACAAGATTCACCCGATTGCTCCTGTAGTTTTTTGAATTTCTTTATGATATTTTCACCTTAATCTAACTCTGTTTACTGAATCATCATTTGCATAGTTCTGTAGTTCTTTAAGCACTCTGTTTTCTTTAACGCTGCATGAGTTTCGTAACGTTCACTCTTAAAGAAGCCAAGAGATCTTTTTCTGTTATCTGTTTGAATGTATGATTGATGCTGGGAAACAGGTGCTGAAGATTCCTGTGCAAAGGAATAGGGTCCTGTTCCCCATTGGTTGACGCTCTTTTTCCTGTAGTGTGATTAGCATCAGGAGACAGGTGCTGAAGGTTCTTGTTCATGGGAATAGGGTCCTATTTCTTGAATTTATCTTTTCTACAGTGTGATTAGTGTCAGGCAACAGGTGCTGAAGTTCCTATTTTAAGGAATAGGGTCATGTTCCCTGTTATGGTTGATTGGTTTCCTTTCCTGCATGGTATTTTCCTTTCATTATCTTTTCCTAGGATTCTTTTAATGAAAGACTGCAATAGGGGAATTGCTTCTGCTATAACACAAGTAGACTTCAACTTTGTTAAAGCAGGGTGTGAATAGTTAGATTTGTATGATTGATAATTGTGTGATTTTTACTACAACATTATCTTGCTTTTGGAATTGAGCATATCCAGTGCGTGATTGTCTTTGGAATAAATAGACCTTCCCGGGTTGACAATTTATGTGGAGCTTGAATTGTTAAAACAATTAAAGCGACCAACATTTTGGCGCCGTTGCCGGGGAAGGAAATTATTGATTTCAAAAGCATTAATATTTTATTTCTAGATGTGCATATTGTATGAGAGGACGCAGAACCCAGAAGAAAACTAATCCTACAGGTGGCAAGGGAAAAGGAAGGGGAGGAAGAAAGACTTTCATTGACGACATTGTATCAAAGGTTGAATCATCACAGAGATTAAGTTCTCGAAGACCAAAACTTCAGCACTCCCCTCAATCGGATTACAAAACAGAGGAAGTTGTGGGCCCTAAAAACATAGAGGAGCCAGTAACAGATCTTAAAGAACCAGCAATCAGTGCTGGAGAGTCAGAAGAAAGTGCTAGCAAATCAGCAGAGCACGTTGAGGAATTAATAGAGAGTGTTGGACGACCAGTAGAAAACATTGAGGAGCCAGTAGAGGATCTTGAGGATCGAGCAAGTGCAGTAGGAGAACAGCCAATGGAAGGAAACAATGAAGAATTCTTTGGTGGAGGACGTGTAGATCATGAAGGAGAAGGAAGGGATGAAAATTCTCTCTCTACCTTGGGATTTCCTATCAGTGATCTCCCTAGAGGAACAAATCCTATGAAGAATATTCCATTGTCAGCTTTACCCAACTTCCATGGTTTATCCTCTGAAGATCCGGATGAATTTCTTTTTGAATTTGATATATTATGCAGAAGTTATGATTATGTTACTAATGCTCAAAAGTTGAAACTATTTCCAGCAACCTTAAAAGGAAATGCTTTAAGATGGTTCATGAGCCTTGGGAGTCAGGTAATCACAACTTGGGAGCAGATGAAACAGAAATTCCTGCTTAAATATCAAGACTATTTCCGGACGAGAGAAAAGAAGGATGAACTATTCAATATGGCACAAAAGCCGGACGAGAATCTGGAGGACTATGTAGAAAGGCTGCAGTACAACATACAGAGATCTGATCATCCGAATATAAGTAAGGAAATTCGCAAAACAATATTACTTAGAGGTTTAAGGGATGATTGTTTAGATATGTTAAACATTCTTGGCAAGGGAGATATATCTAAGGAATCATATGATGAGATTGTTGAACTTTCTAAGAGGTGTTCAAGGGGAGCTGCAAGGAACAGAGTAAGTAATAGAGATTCCACCTATTCAAGAGTGCAGAAATCAGCCAGTGGAGGAGCAACAAGAGCCGAAATAGGTAATTTACTTGAAGAATTTAAAACTGAGATGTTAAGTTCTTTTGCTTCACAAATTGACACCTTGCAGGTTAAGAAGAAGCAGGCGGAAGCAGAAGCAACTCTGGCTGTCTTTTGCCCAAAGTGCAGAGACAAACATCCACTAAGGGAATGCCCAATGGACAAAATACCAATTTGCACCCTTTGTGAGAAAGACCATGAAACAAAACAATGTCCATCTCTACCAGGAATAAAGGCAGCATTGCAGCCAACGGAAGAAGAAGCTGAAGCAGTTTACCTGCTAACTCAAAGAAGACAATGGAAACCAAAAGGACAAGGTATGAACTCTAGTATGCCATTTAATCGTTGGAATAATTATTCTGCTTTCAGTCAAACAAATTACCCTCCCTTTAATCAAATGCAATACCCACCCTTTAATCAAATGAATTTCCCACCCATGCAACAATCAAACCCTCCCTTTTTTGATCCTGCAATGTGGACTCCTTGGCCCCCACAGCAGCCATCTTCTTTTAACCCTTGGAATTCAAATTGGAGAAGCCAACAACTCCCGTATCCAAATCAATTTCCTCAATTTCAACAACCACTTCCTCTGCCA
>JAXQQM020067778.1:0-73439 GCA_034641835.2 Pinus albicaulis
AGCGCCCTCGCTACCACATTCCTCACTTATTTTCAGATGCCCATTCACCATGATTTGGGAATGGAGTTACTGACTCATTTTAGACAAACCCCCGCCGTCCATATCTCTAACCATCTTCATGAGTGGAGGCGGCGTCGTAGTTTATGCAAAGCTAAACTCGACGATCGGGTCCTCTTAGATTTATTCTTGAAAACTCTGATGACAGAGATTTCAAAGGATGTGGCGCAACAATACCCCACATCCGAAGAGGATGCAATCAGTAAAGCCCAGAAGCTTGAACTGATTTATATGCAGTCAGGATACATTTACAATATCCTGCCTAACGCCCCGCGCCTGCAAACTTATCAAGAATTGCAAGGCATGTCCAACTCTGTAGACGGACTAATTGGGTCAATGACCCAAGGGTACCTAGGCAGAAGTAGTTCCAATCCTGGTTACGCACAGAATTCGACCCAGAACATGTCTCAACCCAGATTTCAAAATTCATCACATGCCTCAGCAAGATTTGACTAGTAGGGCGCAAGCGTATCACCAGGGAGGAACCTATCCTCCAGCGGAGGGGACCCAGTACACAGGAAGAAACACTGACAGCAGAGCTCCCCCCAATGGCTAGGTGGAAACAAGGGACAACATTATGCTTAGTCCCAAGCACACGACACACCTACGCAAACCAATGCTCAGGTGAACTTTGACACAACCGTCTAATGTCGACCACATCGGTATAACCGAGAAATTTGTACCACTCTAACGTGATTAAGAAAAAATCGAAACAAACCAAAAGGGAACCACAGACGAAGCCAAGCAAAAGCGGCCACGCGATCGGGGCATGATCAACTCTGACGAAATCAAGAACCGAAGAATGACAATGCCCAGCAGAAAAAGGCCATCTGCGAACAAACCATTCTTGTTAAATATGTGATAGTGCGAACGTATACCTGTTGTCCGGGTCTCACAAGGATAAAAAGCTTCGAGTAACCGTGACACGTATCCCCCACAAGGAAAATCGACACCAATGACAGCCAGGACAAAAAAATAGCCACCAGAATTCACATGGTGGGAAGAAATGTTTTTCCAAACATGGAATTGCAGTTATGATACCCCACCAGACTCCACTATGTAAGGAGATAGTACTAGTGTGCCGACTGCACCTTTGAACATTTCAAAGATGCCTATAGAACCATTGCCAAAGATGGAAAAAGGACCTAATAGGCGAGTAGGTTACTACTCCAAAGCGGCCCAAAATTATAGCATCATGGATGATTTAGCTCAATCACCTGCTGCTATGTCCACGTTGGAAGTACTGTAGTCGTGCCCAAAGCAACGGAAAGCCCTACTTTTCGCGTTAGGCGCTATCAACCCTACTGATACGTGCATGATGGCTTTTGACTTAGAAAAATCCACCCCTAGGCTTCCTTCTATGGTCGCATTCCAGATACCAGTATCGGTACAGAATATCACTATTCATGAGTGTCTGTGAATGATGCATCAACATGCATACATGTCGAAAAATGTTTGACGGTTGGGTTCTCTTAACTAAACCTCGGTCACTAATGCTTGGTAACACAATTTCGCAAAGTCGGGAAAGCTACTGAGCCCATTTAAGGTTTTTTGAGGAACAATTGTCCAAATTCCAAAGTAGAACAAGTTCAAGGAGATAAAGCTGGCTCTTGTCCCTAAGAAATCTGAATCGCATAATTGACAATAACGTTAACGAATTCGGGTTTCAAGCAGGCTAGCTGGTGGCAGAATTGGGTGTATATGATTGTGAGAGAAACCTGTGTCATGAAAGATAATAGCCATAATCGGTTAGGTGTGTGTAGTAGGCTTGTCACATATGGGCTATTCATGCCCCATCCCCTCCACTTCCTCCTTGGCTTCTTAGCCGGGTTCAAGCGCAAGAAGAGTTGGGTCATGTGTGTCAGCACACTGGCAGTAGGTCTTCTAGAAGAAATTCACGGGCCAGCATGGCATCAAGGTCTTCACCTACTAGTTCACACCCTTAATCACCGAGGTCACATGGAGATGGAGAAGGTTATAATAGTGCAGATGAACAAAGTCCCTGTTTCGGCTCTTATGATGATGCTGGAAGAGAACGACAGTTTTAAATTGTAATTCGACGGTCAAAGGGGCTTGAACTGAGGCGCATGATATCAAATGGTAATTGCCTTTTTCGTGCAGTTGCGGATTAGGTTTATGGTGACCCAGAGGTGTATGATGTCACATGAGATATGTGCATTGACTATATGGAGAAAGAGAGAGATCACTTCTCTCAATTTGTCATAGAAAGCTTCACAGCTTATGCCAAGAGAAAAAGGAGAGACAAGGTCTATGGTAACAATTTGGAAATCCAGGCAATGTCGGAGATATATATGAGTACGATTCATATTTATTCAAACGATGCGAGCCTATCAGCATATTTCATAGTAGTTATAGATGCCCAGGATTCTCCTCTATCCGGCTTAGCTATCATCGTGGAAATAACTACAATTCTCTTGTTGATCACACTTAGCCATTAGTGCGGCCTCGGCTTTGAAAAGTGACTTCAAAGGAAGAAACATAGACAGGACCAAGTGAAAATTTGCTATAAAGAACGGCGGGATCGAGCCAAATTAGCGCACTTTTAGGCGGGCCGGTTACTACGGTGGATTTAACGAAAGAGTGAACGCATAGTGGAAGCCAATCTGAGACCACGGAGCGTAATCGATCTGCAATATTCGGGCACCGTTCGTGCTTTCTAAGGGAGGAAGAAGAGATATTTTGTCAATCTTCATGGAGTTTTGGGGCGTTGAAGTGAAGCCTAGAGAGGCTTTGGCATGTGAACCTGGGGATGACAGATACCTTCATATGTCCCGGGCTGCCATTGGGGATAAAGAAGGCGCTAAGGAAAATGAAAGGGTCTCTTTGTATGGGAAAAAGTTTGTGCTTGGGATATTGTCCCGTGGAAAATGTGACCATATTGGATTGGATTTAGTGTTTGAGAAAGAGTTCAAGCTCTCTCACACATATCAAACTGGGAGCGTATTCGCATTTGGCTACACTACAACAGATCATGAAACCCTGGATGGATTTCCGGATGATGAAGACCTTGAGTCATCGGAAGATGAGGAAGAAGAATTAGCTCAGATCCAACGGTATGCGCGGGATAAATTAAACGAAGTTTATGAGAGCTGGTACCCCCCACAAAATGGTTTAATTGAAACCACTATTCACAAAATCGACGGCTGTGATATATTACGGCCCCTCCGATCCATTTCTTAGAAACCGCTATCATTACCCCCGCAGGTAGTTTTGGGTTTTCCAAAACCATGGGTGACTTTATTATTAATACGAATGCATAGTAGTGGGACCCAAAATGCACTATTCGCCCTTTTAAAACTTTCAATTCGATTTTTGGGTTTTATATTATATATTATATATATAATATTAAAACAAATATTTTGTAAATTTAAATAATTCCAGCACTTTCAAGAATCAGTTTCAAAACTGATCATAACAGTTAGGAAGTTAGTTCAGAAGGCTGATATAAAAGCAGAGATAGGAGAGAGCGAGATCTAGGTTTTGAGTCTCAGACAGTGATCTTTGTACTGAGTTTTCAAGTGATTAATGAAGGAAATACAAACTTCTAGCATTTGTTGATATTGATTCGTCTCCTAGTCCACATAATGTATTTTCAGTCTTTGAATAAAATGAAGTATCGAAGCAGCAGGTCTCTTTTTGCATGTGTAAATAAGAGTTAAAACCCTTAATAGGTGCTCCTTCATTTTAACTGTTCTTTGCTTTTCATTCTTCTAAAGTCTGAGATGATAGATTCTGTACAGCAGCATATTGTTTTGGGCTTTTTCCTTTCATTCTTCTTCTGAGCATTTCATTCTATATCAGCAAATAATAGCATTGTGGATCGTTTATAGCATTTGATTTTGAAGATGCAATGATTGAATTCTAGAGGTGATTGAACATGGATCCATATCTCTGTGACATAGTTATTTGAATGTCTTGAGCACGGATTCCTTTACACAGCAAGGAATTGTTTCTCAAGGTACAACATTAATTGGCGCCGTTGTCAAGGATCGAAGAATCGAAATTCATTTCCCTGGGTTTTCTTTTTACTTCCTCTGGTTGTTCAGTGAGGAGGAAGTTTTTGGCTGTGTTTACTTTATACAGAATTCTCATTTTCAAAAAGCCAAATGCGAGGTCAAATACCTTGCAGCAGAAGCTTTCATAATCCTTTCTTTTTTATGGTGAACAAGATTCAGATTTGAAGATTGGTTGTTTATTATTCACCTGGCGACTCCACTGATGAAGGTTTCATTAGATGAAGAATTTCTCTGGCAAGAAGATGAGAAAGTATCATAGAAAAAACATGTATCAGAATTTCCGTTTTTTGAAGGAGGTTCTATTTTTATTTGTCAATTTAGTGGTTTATTTTCCCTTTTATCTTAAAAGGATTGTTTCCTGCTTTATTTTCTCAGAAGATTATAAGGCCCAAAATGTAAATTCATTATTGGAAAAAGATGATTTTTCTTCTGCTTGTATTATAAATCTTGACACAAGTGTATCTCCTAAACATGAAAGGAGGGATGATTGTTGTATTACAATCCCAGAAGATAATCAGTCACGGTCTGGGCATAAAGGTGATGATTCATCATCTTTGGATGATAATATTTTTCCTCATAAGAAATTGACTGTTTTTCAGTTCAAAAACAGAGAAATCTTTAAACCCCTGAAGTTGCCCGCTATTCTTCATCAATATCCTTTAAACGGATTCAAGTCCTTTCAAAGTTTCTCCAGGAAGGAGAAGAACCTTTCAGTTAAATCACATATCTTGGAATTTGAATACTTCCTGGACAAATTTCAAATCATTTATGAAGACGTAGCTATAAGGATGTTTTGCCATTCTTTAAAGCAGGATGCTCAACAATGGTTTCAGTGTTTGGAAGCAGGTTCAATTAATTCCTGGCAAGATCTTCAAGATGTATTTCTTACATATTGGGGCGAGAGTAAGTCATATTAAGAGCACCTCTTGGAATTATATTATATCCAAAGGCGAAGCAATGAATCAATTTCTGAGTTTAATAGGAGGTTTCAAAAGATTTATTTTAGCATGCCAGAAGAAATTCGACCTCCAGAAGCTGCAGCTACGGTTTATTATTTGAAAGATCTTTCTATTGCCTTGGCTTTTTATCTCAAGAAGAGAAAGCCTAGTACTCTGAAGCTGATGTTTCTCCATGCGCAAGAAATCGAAGATAATGCGTGGGCTTCTAGAAATTTTTCCTGCAATGCAGAAAGTCCAAGTTTTGTCAAAGATAAGAGAGCTTGTGAAGGAAACATTGGAATTTCTTTACAAGAGAATGTAAGTTCAGAGGAAAATAAAGATTTCCAAAAAGTGTCAAAAGGTTCCTGTATTGTTGATAAACAAGAATTTAATTCTTTTGACGATTCTAATCAAAACTTAGTTGCAACAGCTGAACTACATTATGAAAGCATGGAAGATCATTGCAATAATTTTGTGAGTAGTGAGGAGAATAGTGCAGTTTCTCAGACATGTTTGTAAGAAGAGGAAGTTTTTTGTCATCAATTGATGTTAAATGAGGAACATCAGCATTACGGAGAGCAAACCTTAGATGTTTATTTTCAGCCTAAATGCCTAACTACAAGAAATGGCAGTCAAGTTCCTAACACACAGTTCCTAATTGAAGGGTCAAACAATGAAAGAAGTTGTCATGTTCCAAGATGTCTGCAAAATGTTCAAGAAAAGAAGATAACCAAAGTTTTGTCTCATGATTTCTATGATCCGATTGCTGAACATATGGAAAATCTCTTCGGTCAGCAACAAGCTTTAATGCAAGGGTATGTACAAAATTTTGTATATGAAAATTTTTCATGGTACATTCCTCTTTTGATTTTTCAATTTCAGCAGTATGAAGGTATTAAATCTGACAAGCAGATGCTGGATTGGTTCCATTGTAAGGTTGAATTCACTTGATTGAGTTCAATCATGCTTATATATATAGGAGTTGTATATAAATAAGCTCAGGAATTGAGCATTTCCAGTTGCAGTATTCCTAGTTTAAAATTTTCAGTTCAAAATAAAGATCCAAGAAGAAGGAGGGTTCAGAGAAGTTTTGAAATTTCTAGAGATTTTGGGTTGAGAGAAGATTCAGTCTGACTTGACTCCATGCTGAATAAAGGCTACTGATATACAATTTTTCAGCACTTTGCTACCAAAGTACTGTCCCCAATTGGAGCCAGATGTTGTAGCAGAATATCTCTTAGCAAAAAGTCGGGTGAAGCTCTGGGAAATTTAAGGTTGCTGAGGAACAATTATCGAAGTAGAACAAGTTCAAGGAGATAAAGAATTTGAAACACTGTCCCTAAGAAATCTGAATTACCACCTCAATTGACAGTAACGTTGCGAATTCGGGTTTTAAACCGGAGCTGGATAGTGTGGAATTGGGTGTATATGATTACTTCAGAGAAACCTGTCATAGAAGAAGATAATAGCCATAATCAGTTCGGTGTCGGTGTAGTAGACTTGTCGCATATGGGCTATTCATGCCCCCATCCCCCTCCACTTTCTCCATCAAAACCTATGGCCAGTTCAACTGCAAGAAGAGTTGGGTCATGTGTGTCAAGCACACAACGAAGTGGGTCTTCTAGAAGAAATTCACGGGCCAACATGGCATCAAGGTCTTCACCTACTGGTTCACACCCTTCATCACCAAGGTCACATGGAGATGGAGAAGGTTATAATAGTGCAGATGAAAAAAGTCCCTGTTTTGGCTCTTATGATGATGCTGGAAGAGAACGACAGTTTTAAATTGTAATTCGACGGTCAAAGGGGCTTGAACTAATGTGCATGATATCAAATGGTAATTGCCTTTTTTTTTGCAGTTGCGGATCAGGTTTATGGTGACCCAGAGGTGTATGATGTCACATGACAGATGTGCATTGACTATATGGAGAAAGAGAGAGATCACTTCTCTCAATTTGTCATAGAAAGCTTCACAGCTTATGCCAAGAGAAAAAGGAGAGACAAGGTCTATGGTAACAATTTGGAAATCCAGGCAATTTCGGAGATATATAATCGTTCGATTCATATTTATTCATACAGTACAGAGCCTATCAACATATTTCATGGTAGTTATGGTACCGATTCTCCTCCTATCTGGCTTAGCTATCATAGTGGAAATCACTACAATTCTCTTGTTCATCCACACAGATTGACAATTGGTGCTGGCCTTGGCTTTAGTAGTCTTTAAGGGAAAAATATAGACAAGGATCAAGTGAAAGCTGATATAAAAGCACAGCAGGATCAGAAAATTGAAAACTCACTTTTAGCTGAGGGCCGGTTCTACTCTGATTTGGAGTTAACAGAGAAAGAAATTGAAGGCATGGTGGAAATGATACAGGACCACGGAGCGTAATCGATTTGCAATATTCGGGCGCCGTTCGTGCTTTCTAAGGGAGGAAGAAGAGATATTTCGTCAATCTTCATGGAGTTTTGGGGCATTGAAGTGAAGCCTGGAGAGGCTTTGGCATGTGAACCTGGGGATGACAGATACCTTCATATGTCCCGGGCTGCCATTGGGGATAAAAAAGGCACTAAGGAAAATGAAAGGGTCTCTTTGTATGGGAAAACGTTTGTGCTTGGGATACTGTCCCGTGGAAAATGTGACCAGATTGGACTGGATTTAGTGTTTGAGAAAGAGTTCAAGCTCTCTCACACATCTCAAACTGGGAGCGTATTCGCATTTGGCTACACTACAATAGATCATGAAACCCTGGATGGATTTCTGGATGATGAAGACCTCGAGTCATCGGAAGATGAGGAAGAAGAATTAGCTCAGATCCAACGGTTTGCGGGGGGATAAATTAAACGAAGTTTGTGAGAGCTGGTACCCCCCGCAAAATGGTTTAATTGAAACCACTATTCACAAAATCGACGGCTGTGATATATTACGGCCCCTCCGATCCATTTCTTAGAAATCGCTATCATTACCCCTCGCAGGTAGTTTTGGGTTTTCCAAAACCATGGGTGACTTTGTTGGTACGTATGGGTGTAGTGGGACCCAAAATGTACCATTGGTTCCTCTTGCTTGCGTTAGAGTAAGGTTTTATTTCAGTTTTATATTATATATATTATATATATATATAATATTAAAACAAGCTTTTTGTAATTGTAATTAATGCCAAAATTTTCAAGAATCAGTTTTAAAACTGATCATAACAGTTAGTTAGATAAAATAGCAGATATAAAAGCAGAAGAGGGAAGAGGGGCAAGGGGGTTCCGGTTTTCAGATCTCCAGACAGTGATCTTTGTACTGAGTTTTCAAGTGATTAATGAAGGAAATACAAACTTCTAGCATTTGTTGATATTGATTCGTCTCCTAGTTTACATAATGTATTTTCAGTCTCTGAATAAAATGAAGTATCGAAGCAGCAGGTCTCTTTTTGCATGTGTAAATAAGAGTTAAAACCCTTAATCGGCGCTCCATTTTAACTGTTCTTTGCTTTTCATTCTTCTAAAGTCTGAGATGATAGATTCTGTACAGTAGCATATTGTTTTGGGCTTTTTCCTTTTATTCTTCTTCTGAACATTTCATTCTATATCAGCAAATAATAGCATTGTGGATCGTTTATAGCATTTGATTTTGAAGATGCAATGACTGAATTCTGGAGGTGATTGAACATGGATCCATATCTCTGTGACATAGTTATTTGAATGTCTTGAGCACGGATTCCTTTACACAGCAAGGAATTGTTTCTCAAGGTAAAACAGCCTACGTATGGTTTCTCCCGACACCCGTCAATTCTACCAAAAAAATTGTAATATTATCCGAAAATCAAAGATCGTCAACCATGCTCACATAAAATATGAAATTTAAGTAAATATATGCTATAAATAACAAAAATAACCTTGGGTCCTGTATATCGTATAAATACACAATCTAAATCCAAGAATAGAGTCGAAACTAACTAGGTGGGTTAAATAGATCTCCCACACCTAGGATTGCTAAAAAGGGCTAAATCCCCAAACACTGCGACACAAGTTTTTCTGCGTAAAAGTGACTACGCAGTATAATGAGGGTATATACACATAAATGGTAGAGACAAATATATCTGATATTATATTAAACAATATGCTTAGAAAAATGAGATTTAGTCTCCTTTATACAAAATCTAGAGAACTCGGGAAGGGTTTCTAGGAATACACCCTGAATACAAATGGTGATATTTAGCAATATGAATGAATAATCACTGAAAACTAAAGCACATGAGTATAGAAGGTTGTAAGAATATGGATCTGATGTAGATCTGATCAAAGGTCCTCCCCCATGGAAGAATCGACCCTCCAATCACAGGAAAACTCCCCCAAAGAGCCACAAAAGCCACTACTGAAACTGCCTTGCAGAAAATAACGCAATTCCAGGATGGAATAACGTTGTAGGTGATGGAAATGTGTTGGTCTACTGCCAAAGATCTGATATCATCCCAAGAACCCTCCAAACTGATCTCCCAGAAGAAGGAAACCTCCCTCCTCTGCAAAACCAACTCAGAAAGTGGGTTTCTCAACCCTCCACTGCAACACCCTGCAACTCTACACAACCTCCTCCAGAAACTGCGCTAAAACTAAAGACTTAAGCTTGGAACCAATTCCATATGTGTGGAATGATAGATCAGGTCTCTCCCAAGAGTTTCTCAAATGGAAGAGAAGGAATTCCTAAATAAGAATCCCTTAGTGCTAAGCAGCACCGACAATCTTAGCTAAACAACTAAAGACAGCAAAGTCTAAGCAGATATAAAAATACAATTCATAAGCTAATCTAAAATAGCTTCCATCCTCTTCCTTATAAACTAAGTGAGCCTTCTCACCTTGGGTCCCACTCAATAAGGTTTCCACCATCACACAAACAATCTCCCTCCAAAACTGCGTTGTGCTTCCATTAGAGCCACTCCTCTAAACTACGTTGTTTGATTTGGTCAAGGTATACCTCTTCAACCTGCTTTAGCCCTTTTCACACCTAAGGGTCTCCAATCCAGCTCACATATGGCTATCTAGGCTGAGCCTCATTCACATTGAGCTATTTTATTTGCTGATCCACTCCTCCTACATTTATGTTGTTGACTTGGTCAAACTTGACTTTGTCCATAGGGACAATGTCCCTGTTCACACATGAGAGTGTAAAATCCAGATGGAATTATGATCCCCTTTCACACTATGAGGGATTTTATCCTTATTTTTGAAATGTATGGGCCTCCTTACCCAATTATTCATCTCCTAAGTGATATTAGCAAAATTTAATATTCCAATTTGCTGCATGAAAATTTTGGAATATTACAGTCCTCCCCTTCCAAATGTTTCTTGTCCTCAAGAAACTGCAAGGATAGAACTAAAGAGCATCCTCTTCTACCCCTGTAGCATCCTCATAAGATAAAATCCTCCAAGGATCAAGGTGTTGTCTCATCAATATATCTCCAAGTTGCCCCTCCCAAGTAAGCAAACTAGCTTTTGGTGAACCTTCCAAATAGCTAACATTATGTGAAAGGAAAGTATCCATGGAGGCAACAATGGGTTGTTCAAAGAACTTCTTGAGGCATGAGGTCTGATATAAATTGGGATTTACCATCCCCATGTGAGTCTCCCATCCCTAAGCAATCATCCATACAAAATGAGTTACCTCCTAACATGGAAACTCCTGAAAATCCTCCTCCACCTTGAGCTCCTGCAAAGTAGGTGGGCTGAAAATATGGATATGGTAGAAAAAGTAGCCTACCCCATGCTGTCCTCCTCTCCACTTAAGATAAGTGTAGAGAATTTTTTGATCTTGGGCTGCAATAATGTTTCCCTCAAGTGGCAAGAAGGAAACTGGATCTCCAAAGATCCCTTTCCCAACCCTGTAAATCAAGCTGGCCCAAACCATTTTATACATGATGGATACGAAATCACCACCATATGGAATCCCATCCATCTCATGGCCCTCCTCATAAAGAAACAAATATTTTTCTGTGGTGGCCATATCTCCTCCCATGCTCCCCTTAGAACATGTAATGCAGAAAGTGTGGGAATCCTTCTTCCCAAAGAACACATCCACCCAATGTGTTTCTTCCCCAATCATGCTCCCCATAAAGGCAAGAAAAACATCAGCAAATGGGATCATGATTAGCATCAAAATGAAAGAAATAATATAGGCTTCATGTGGTGCTAGAAGGTACCAACAGTCTCCCAAGTGGTCACAGTGCAGTCTTCCTCACTGCAGCTTCATAAAATAGCATGGCAAGTTGTTTCTCTACAAATGGCTAGTTGTGTAAGTCATCACATCTACTAGAAAATATTAAATGGCTGAATGTATCAATTGAGCATACAAGAGGTAACCAAATACTTGCCCAAAGTCATAAAATAGATGGCTGTCTCCATCATAATATTTGGCCCAAATTGGTCCATGGATCCCAAAGAAAGGTTTGCCCCTTTGTGGAGCAATGCACTGCAAAGAAATGGCAAGAGCATGCAAATATTGTGTTGGGAAATCAATAAATGAAAGAATATAATTCTTACCATGTAATGAAAGTAAGATGATGATAGGATCCATAAATAAGTCCTCCATAGTGGTATGACATACTCCTATGAAGAGGAATGAACCATATGCTGCATGAAGATCCTCCTTCTTATGTTGAGGAATCCAAGTCAAGAAGAACATACCACAGTAATAGATGAATCCATCCACTACTCCATCATTCTAACCTCCTCATTGTCCACCAAGTGCATCAAATGTGAAGTGATCCTAGGGAAACTCCATCAATAAGTCCATGCTCCAAAGTGACAGCGTTGTTGGTCTATGCAAATAGGCTACTACCAACTCATAACTCCATTCTTCGACATGCTCAATGTCAAAGACTCCTCCCATAATGCTGCCACATACAAGAAGTTTCTTCCAAAGTGGAAGCACTTCCAGATAATCTAAGGCTAAGGAGTAGCCCTCTTGCACCATGATAGTGTTATCTCCTACCCCTGCAACATCATGCAAAGTGTGAGAGAAAATTTGCCCTTTATCTCTCAAAATCCTCCAAAGCAACAAAAGTTTTTGCTGCCTCCTCATACCTCCATCATAAAGATCATGTGGTGAAAACATAATGATCATATCATAATAATGCATTGACACTCCTTGTCTCCCAATGATGCAAGTATCCTGCCAAGTTCCTTCCACCCTCATACCCTTGGAAAAAATATATGTCCCATGATGACCAAACTCTCTCAAGAGTAGCCAACATAGCTTTGCCTCTTGCTGCCATGTGTCATAGATTTGCAAGTGGCTCACCAGCCTCTTGCTCTCCATCCACATCCACTCAACCACTTGTGGATGTCTCCTTCCATTCTCCATCCTGGTACTCCTCCAATGAAGACTACCACCCTCCCATATCAGACTTTTCCTCTTGCATTTCATGGGATGTTGAAATGCAACTCCTTGGAGTTATCCTAGGAAATATCTCACACCCATGACCATCTTGAATCTATCAAGACCCCAATGTGTTGAGGGAAAAACCTCCTCACTACTACTTCTTGATAGCGCTGTAAAACTTCTCAATGGTGTATTAGTTGTCGCATGCTCCAACTCAAGAATGAACATATGGTTTTGTGTAATTTTGTTTGGAACAAGGTTCATCCTATCCTCCAAAATTTCACACCCCACCCTCAAGTGTTGTGTGCCACCCAACCAAGGCACATGAGGATGATGGTTCATCCCTTCCTTGAACAATTCAAGGTTGCAAAACGCAGTTCCATCATGTTGTTCCAAATGAGCAGTAGGAAATGGTATACAACCCTCCATATGATTTGCTAAAACAATAGGAGATGGAAACTTAGGCATATCTTGATGAAATTTGGGAATATCTTGTATGGCTATAAGGGCTTCTCCCTCCAATGTGTTGGCTCCTCCAAATGAAGATGTTGAGGGCTGATCCTCCATAGTTGTGATAGCACTGGTACAAGTCTCCTCCAATGGTGGTGAGGGCTTCTCCTCCTCTGGTTCTTCTCCATCAAATATCCCAATCAACCTTTGATTAAACTCAGCAAAAGTAGTCACTCTTTAATGGGTCACATGGATGAACCACCAAATTTCTGTTTCACCCTCAAGGTGTAGTGCTGCAATTGCTATAGCCTCTTTCTCTACCACTGGATGTAGTAGGAAAAATGCATCAAGTTTCCTTGCCCAAACCCTTACTGCAGATGACCCATCAAAAGTAGACAATAGAAACCTATTGCCCTTGATCCTCCCTTGGCCACAAGGTCTTCTTCCTTCCTCCAAATGAATGAACTGAGGGAAAGCTAGAGTCTCCTTGAAGGCTCTAGGTTGAGATTTGTACTCAACAAGGTATTCACTTAGAATCTTGTGATCCAAGTGTCCTCCATCTTTCTGCAATTTTTCCTCCCTCTCAAAAGGGAAGGATATGTTCCAATGCTTTGGAGCTCTCTGCAATACTAGTCTCCTCTTCTGATCATAGGAAGTGCATGGCTTTTCCTCCTCTTGAAACTCTCTAGAAGTTTCACTGCTCCTTTTTGTCGAGTCATAAAAAGGTATCTTTTGAACACCTAATTAGCCTACATTAATCATAAATCCGGGAACGTCTTTTTATTCCAAGAGTGTACTCTATCTGAGGCTACAATTGTCTAAGAGTAATGCTGTGAAGATGTAGTATAAAATAACAAAAACAAAAGTAACCAATGCTTGAAAAGAAACCTAATTACAGTGACATGAATGGAAAGATTAAACTACTTCAATCTTTGTAGAACATCGATCAGGGATGCAGTAGCAATAACTCTTTCCCTTAGAAATCGATGCAACTTGACCAATCTGGGGACTTTGGAAGCTAAAGCCTCTATCCTCTACAGTTGGAGATCTTAAAGCAATCAAACCGAAAGCAGATTCAATGAAAGAAACTTAAACAAACACAATCTGAAAAGGAACAACAACGTGTAACTACAACTCATCTGTTTGTTAGTCAAAGACTATAAATACGTAATGAACAGAAATGGAACAACAACGTGAATTGAACAGTAATTACAATTCTAACATATTCAAAGCACTAGATTTCTATCTTCAATTCTGTCGACAGCTTCTCACCACGCAACCATCAATTATAACAGATTACAAACTAAAGGAACAACGACTCAAATCAGATGCAAGTCAGTGAAGCTTTATGATAACAGCAAAATAATCGAACAACAAATTGTGCTTATTATAAAGAAATGAAACAACAATGACTTTGTATTTGATCCAGTCAGCAAAAAACCAATTCAAACATTAAACGCACTCCACACAACAGTAAAAAAATATTAAAATACAGACAGTGAAGTGATTTCACCAGAGCCGGGCCCTTAGCGCCAGTGAAATACTGCTAGGCTAATTCAGAACTGCAGAAGGTGAATGAAATGCGTGCTTTGTATTAAACCAACATAAAGTTTTATAGAAAGGTTTCTCTCAAATAGAGAGTTAATATAACAGAGAAAATGTAAAGTATTTTGACTGATTCCCAATAACAATAACAATCCGTCCCCCCGTCACTAAAGGACGTGGTCTTATATATCAAATCTTCGACGACCAATCAAAGAACAAGATAAGTTTGAACAACGATCCCTCAGGATCGAAAGATTCTTAGGGATTCGCTCCTCTGTGTTTAGTTATCATTCTGTTTGTGCTGACTGAGGCCGAGTTGTTACCTGTATTTTCTGGGCTATTCGTTCAGATCTCCTTGCCCTTGACTGGATATGATTCAGCGTTGATGGAGCAGCAGTTAAATTTTTCTCAACCCCGCCTCTGGTACAACTGTTCACCTCTCCGAATTTCGCTTTGTCAATCAAAAAGTAACCTTTAGTCACCTTTTCGTATCAAACGTAAACCTTTCCAATTCTATTGTAATTCCTATGATAAATTACCTTTTCAAGGCAAACAAGAGTATATTTATGGTAAAGAATGAGTAAATATAAAATAATTTCATACCTCTTTCACTACCCAACATACCCCCCTGCTTAATCATTTTTATGCCCTCATGAAAACTATAGTTCACATGGAGAGAAGTCAAGAAATAAGCCAAATAAGGTTTGTCATCCACGGGCCTAAAACCATGGAGTGCAGCTAATTCCTCAAAAGTATCTTTTGTCTGTCCTTCAGGAATTTCGTAAATAGCTTTGTAGTCCAGAGCAAGGTACCATACAATAGGGCTGTGAAATCTACATCCTAACCAATATGGCCCTTCTTTTAAAACAAGATGGCTATAGGAAATGATACGGTGTGCAACTAGCCCAAAGTTTCTATAATTAAATGGTTCCCTATTTTTCACATTCTGAGTCGAGGTTCTCCACTGGACCTTGGCCGCTATGTAGGCTTGGTTCCTAATGGATGAAAAATAATCGGTTCCATTCAAAATGACTGATTTATGGACAGGCCCCAGAGTTTGGGTAACGCCTTCCCTTGTCATCAATCTTTTCTGTCTAGCCCAAAATTGAAGTGGGTCCTAAGGTTCACTTATGACTCATAGATATAATCCATTTTCCTGCCTTTGAAAGGCGTTATAAGATTTGAGCCATTTTAATTAGTTTACAACAAAATAAATGAATGCCTGAAACTGAACATCCCCAATAAAAGGGCTAGGGTTTGATTCACAGTCATTTTCAAGTATTATATTATGCAAATAAAATTCACATAATAGGTGTTGTACTTTGATCCCATAAAGTTTGTAGCATGATATCAAGTCATCTATTGTTTTTAGCTCTATGGATTTCCCTGCCCTAACTGCCTTGATTTTTAATTGTAAATATCTTTCTATTAAAAACAAAGCATATTTTTTGGCGAGGCATCTACAGGCTAAGACATCAGTATACAAGGAGCAGAGAGTGTCCATTTGAGTGGAGGCTAGTTTTAGTTGGTTCATTACCTCATCATCCTTTACCTCTGCTTTCTGTCGTTTTTCATGAGCTTCAGCTTCTGCTTCATGAATAATTCTCATTTGTTTCTACAATTCCTGATATCTTGTTCTTGGGACAGTATCTTCCTCCAATCTCTGCCTTTCCATTCAGGCCTGTGTCAATTCTTCCTAAAGTCTGAGCAGTGTTGGCTCACTGAAAGTGTGCTGACTGCTAGATTTCATATTCTCACTCAAAACCAGTTCCTCTGGAACATCTTGTGTTGGAACAACTGTTTGTTGCTCCGCATCCTCATAATTAGGCCCAGGTATGGTTTCTTCTATAACTTGGAGGTTCCTATCAGTGGTCACTCTTCTCTTTTTTGAGCTTCTTCTGATAGCAATGCTTCTTTTCTTAAGGGCTCACTTGGGCATGTATTTCATTCTCGGAACCCTAATGGTTTTCCCGAGCTGTTCAAATAATTTATGAAGCTTTATTAACTCCCTTCGAAGCTTCTCAATCTCAGTTGTTTTCTTCTTCTTTCTTAATGGAACAGTCATTCCTTTTTTCGATCCTGTTTGCTCAACAAAATTTTGGCCCATATCAGCCATGTCTTCAGTAAAATTCTCTTCTCGTTCTTCTCCTTGGGGCTCCTCTTTTACATTCATGTTCCCTTGGCTCAATTCTCCTGAAATCATATTCTCAGTTAACTCTGTAGTCCCCTGGGGGCTTCCAGATTCATTGTTTTCTTTCTCCTACTCACATCCCTCAGGAGAAGCAATCCTAGCTTTGCTAGGGTTTGCTGTTTCATTCAATTTTTCTCCAGTTGTTTCCTTGTCAATAGCAGAGTACTCTGGTAGTTGATTAATATCTATATTGAGGTCCAAGGGACTATGCGACCGTGCATAATCACTCATATTGGCCAAAATCTGGGCCAATTGGTCTTCCTATAAAGGGCTTACGATAACATTCTCGGGCAGCTCTGTTTCATCCTTGTTGCTGCTATGATTGTCCTCATCCTCTACACAGGTGTGATAACTTTCTTCCTCTTCATCTGAATACCAAATTTATCCCTCAACTTCTTCTTCTCCATAATTTCCTTCGATTCCTTCTTCCTCATTATCTCCTTCCTCTGCACTGGGTTGTTTTTCACTACTGGATTGGCAGCTTATTTATTCTTCATCTGAGTAGCGAATTTCTCCTTCCAATTGTTCTTCCTCATCAGTCTGAGGGCTTACTTCCTATAATTTCTCTTCGTCTTCAGTGCGAGGGCTTACTCCCTCCAATTGTGGAGGTTGTTCCTCCTCTGAGCTGTGCGATTCCAGGGGCTGGCTGCTGCCCGGAAGTTCTTCCACCATCCTTCTAATTCGTTTCAACCGGTGGGACTGTCCATGAGTAGAAAGCTCAACAATTGAGCCGACCATCCTCTTTCGTTTTGGAGGGGGTAGAGCTAACCCTCCATCAATGGAAAATATTAATTCTTCCTAGCTGGTCTGTTGATGGGAAAGGCTATGACTCACTATTAAACGAATTAAAAAATGGTGGCTGACCACCATATCTGCATGCTGGGATTTTCTTATACCACGAGCAGTATCATGCAACAAAGAATTTTAAAATGTAGGCAAATTAATAGTTCATTTCTGTTTTAATACGGCTAGTAGCTTAAGGTGGCGAGGTCTTACCACATCCTTTCTTTCCTTGCACGTTATGTAAGCCTACACAATTTTGGCTAAATCTGTCCATGGCTCTCCTAATGACGTTGGCTGGACTCCTTTACCTTTGATGACTAACGTCTGTCCGTCATCTTGAAAAAAATTTATGGCTTCACGAATCCTAATCTTCTTCTGATTCCAGACACTTCTGCAATTATCTCGTCAGATACAGCTATCTACCTCCCTCTGACCATGGAGGATCCTACCTGCAGGTTTAATAAAAATTTGGTGGCCATAGCTTCATGGGGTTGCTGCATTCTTAGGAAATATGTAATCCACCCCAGTCTTTCTAAGATTTTTCGTGCAGCATCAAAGACGATCAATACTTGTGGTTCATTGTGAATTGTCCATCCTCCCATTTTTGCGTTCTGTTAATTTTGTCAACACACAGTAATCACAATTGAACAGCATAGCACAATTCGTTGAAAATTTGTTATGTCCTAAAATGGAGGGATTTGGTTCAAGTATAGGTAAGGAAATCTTGGAATTTTATTTGTATGCAGACATCCGCGCCCCCCGAATGAATGAAAGGTCATCCTCGACTATCAATTGAGAGTAGCATGTGTGGCACAACAGTAGTAAAAATCGGGCGTAATTATGATACATTCAATCAAATTGCAGCAATTACTGAAATCAATGCATGTAATGAATCGTTAATAAATAGAAAATTGTTTTGTAATGATTTAAATACGAGGAGAAGGGACAGCATATGATAACCATAAGTATAATTGCATTATTTACCACTTTGGATTAATATGATCGACTTATAATGATTTTCATGTGTAATAAGTTCGGAGATAAAGGTAAGGGATTCATATTTTCATTTGACATTTAAATAAAGATATAGGAAAAGGGTTAAATATAACTATTGATGTGTATAAGTGTGACTCCAATACCATCAGCAGAGCTCTGCTGCCCACAGGTGTCCATAACCTTGACATAGTTGCTTTCTTACCCACAGAACCATTGTCCTTTATGTATGTTGAGGAAGTGCTTTTTAGTGAATATCATGACGGAGGCCATTGTGCTGGCTTGGTGACCAGATAAACCACAATGCCATTCACCGGGAAGAAGTGAAAGGTGGGCAGGCTGGCTCGTGATGAGACCTCATGTTCCAAGGACTTCTTGATTTTTTCAATTGTCTGTTGGACCATTTCCTTGGTTTGGTGGCCATAATGGGAATGCCACTTCACTGCCTTCCCTATGATCACGGTAGGCTGGCTCTTGGTGAGACCCCCTATCCTCCATCTGCAAAATCATTATTAATGAAATATATAAATATTTTTTCTTCTTTTCTTTTACACATAGCACTTTTCCTCAGTTAATCATAAGGGATGGCTCAACATTCCTTAAGAGTAGGGATGGTGGAAGAAGTCTAAACATCTTAATAGAAAAAAGTATGCCCTTATTCTTATTCCATAGATAAACATCAAAGAAAATTATAGCATGTGGGAAAGAACCAATCATGATAAAAATAATCGATCAGATTAATTCAATGGTAATAAAATAGCAAAGTTATGTTATTGATCATGCCCCTTTTTCCTTTTTTTCTTATCATTACTAGACAATTTTCTTGAAAAGATGACGATTTCTTTTGATTTTTTTATTACAGTAAGATTTAATTTGTATGATTGTATATAAATGATATATTTTCCTTCAGAAAAGTAACCAAAAATTCAAGATGCTAGCTTAAAACAAAAAACAATCCACACAAAAAAGTGTTGTTCCTTTAAAAAGAACAGCAAAAACAATCATGAACCGTTGTTCTTTTTCTTAAAGGGACATCAACTTGTTACTGCTAAAGTGTTGTTCCTTTGGAAAGGAACAACAAGAGCACTTCTGCGAAACTGTTGTTCCTTTCAAAAGGAACAACAGAGTGTTGTTCCTTTAAAAAGGAACATCAAAACAAACGAAATAAACATAATTTTTTCTTCTTCTTTTTTCAAAGAAATCAAATTTCACGAAACAAACGATGAAGAAGTAAGGAAATAATATTAACCGAATGTCTAAAAACAAATTCCACAAAACAACAATAAAAAAAACTGAAAAAAATACCTTATGTACAAAAATTAAAAAAAAAAAAAAGAGAAGTGATTTATCAAACTGGTGCCGAGGAGGATTTCTCCCCTTCAGCAAGAATTTCCATTGTAGAATCTTCCCGAAACTGTTGGTAAAAGGATTCCCGGGTGAGCGGTTTATGGTACAATCGTACTCGATGACCGTTTACCTTAAAGGAATGTCCAGATCCGTCAATGGTAACTAATGTAACAATGCCATTATCATGCACCTTCTGTATTTCATAGGGTCCAAGCCATCGTGTCTGGAGTTTTCTTGGGAAATCCTGGAACCTGGAATCATATAGGAGTGCCCAATCTCCTTCGTAGAAGATCTTTTCTTTGATATGGACGTCATGCCATTTGGCTCTCTGTTGCTGAATTAATGTTGTGTGCTGAAGAGAAGAGAGCCTAATTTCATCCAGCTCATTAATTTGCTGCATTCTTTTAGCCTGGGCTTCATTCAAATCTAGACCCACCTTTTGATTTGTTCTTAATGTTTGAATCTCGAATTCTATAGGAAAGATGGGTTCCTTTCCGAATACCAATTGGTATGGTGAATATTCTGTGGTAGGTCTCCACGTTGTTCGATATGCCCACAATGCTTCTAGAAATATGTAGGCCCAATCTCATCTATGAGAGGCAACTGTTTTTGTTAGTATAGATTCGATTACTTTGTTCGTGCTATCTACTTGGCCATTGGCCTGTGGGTGATATGGAGTCGTAATCTTGTGCTGAACGTGGTAGTTTTGCAATGTTTCGGCTAATTTGTTACCTACAAACTGTGGTCCTCCATCTGTGATTATGTCCCTTGGGAGGCCATAGCGCACAAAGATTTGGAAAAGAAATTGTATTACAGAGTCTTCTGTAGCTTTTGAAAGAGCTTCTGCCTCAACCCATTTGGTGACGTACTCAGTTGCAACTAGGATGTATGTTTTTTGGTTTGATGGGGGATTAATAGGACCAACAAAGTCAAGGGCCCAACGTTCAAATGGTTCAATCACTAGTTGGGGGTTCAAAGGCATTTCATCAGACTGCCCAGGTCGACCTGCGCTTTGGTAGCTATCACAAGTCTGCACGCATTTTTTAGCATCTTTAAAGATAGTAGGCCAATAGTAGCATGTTCGTAAAACTTTGTGGGCAGTTCTATGATCTGCAAAATGTCCACCACACTGTCCATCATGGCATGCTTTCAAGATGTCAAATACCTCATCCTCCCTAACGCATCTCCTTATTTGCATATCTGCACCTGTATGAAATAGGTAGCCTCCAATCCAGGAGAAGCGGGTACTGCGATGTATTATTTGCTTACGTTCATTAAGGGATAGATGTTTAGGTAATTTACCTATTGCCAAATAGTTCACTATATCATCATACCACGGTGTCTGATAGTAACAGCGAAGAGATGTTCATCTGGAAAGTGGTCTTCAACTGCTTCTATATCTGTTGGCTTTGGCATTCTTGACAGAAAATCAGCTACAGGGTTCTCTTTCCCAAGTCGATCTTTGATTGTGATGTCAAATTCATGTAGTAAAATTAACCATCTTATCACTCTTCCGTTTGTAACAGGTTTATTTGCTAAAAATTTAATGGCAGAGTGATCAGTATATAGTACTACAGGATACCCAGTTATGTAATGTCTAAATTTTTTTATAGCATGAACTACAGCTAAAAATTCTTTCTCAGTCACAGTATAATTAATTCAGTAGGGGATAGATTTTTGCTAATATAGTAAATTGCATATGGCTTCTTGTCTTCCTCTTGCCCAAACACTACTCCAATTGCTGTGTCTGAGGCATCAGATGAGATTTGGAACGGAAAATTCCAATTTGGGCCCCTCAGTACTGGGGTTGTTGAAACAAGCTTCTTTAGATCATTAAAGGCATTGTCACATTTATCTGTCCAAGTGAAATCAACATTTCCAGTCAGTGCATATAAAGGTGCATCTATTCGAGAATAATGTTCTATAAATCTTCTATAGTAACCAGAAAATCCAAGAAAGCTACGTACCTCTGTTTGTGTAGTAGGTGTAGGAATTAACAAGAGTATTTGAATTTTAGCCGGATCTACTTGAATTCCAGCTGCTGAAATATAATGCCCTAAGATAACTCCTTCGGTCATCATCATAAGACACTTTTCGTTGCTTAAGCAAAGCCTAGTGTCAATACATCTTTGCAATACCTTTTCTAGGTTTTCCAATGCAGGCTCAAAGTCATCCCCATAGGGTGTGAAATCATCCATATATACTTCAAGGCCTTCATTTATTAAGTCTGCAAAAATGCTGAGAATTTCCCTTTGGAATGTAGCAGGGGCATTGCATAGGCCAAAAGGTAGGACTTGGTAGGCAAATGTCCCCCATGGACAGGTAAAAGTATTTTTGTCCTGATCTTCAGGGGCAATCTGGATTTGATTGTACCCACTGAAGCCATCGAGGAAAGAAAAGAATTTCTTTCCTGCCAATGTGTCTAATACCTGGTCAATGAAAGGAAGGGGAAAGTGGTATTTTTGTGTTGCTTTATTAAGTTCACGATAATCTACACATATCCTCCACTTCCCATTCTTTTTTGGTACTACCACTAGTGGGGAGACCCACTTGCTATCAGATATTGGGTAGATGAAATTAACATCCAATAGTTTTTGTAATTCATCTTTCACAATATCTTTAAGGTGAGGATTTAGTCTCCTTTGAGGTTGGCGAATGGGTCTTGCATCTTTTTCAATGTAAATGTGGTGAGTACACAATTGAGGATCAATTCCTTTCATGTCGGGGTAATCCCATGCAAAGGCTGCTTTGTATTTTCGTAATAATTGGACCAATTTCTCTTCTTGTTCAGCAGTGAGATTTTTATTAATATTTAAATTTTTTCCTGACTCAATTTCTACAACCTTGCTATTGCTCATAGAAGTAGTAGGTATTGCTTGATCAGGAATATCTTTGAAAGGATCTTCTTCTTCTTTATTATCGAATGTTGCTTTGATCATGTGACATTGCAAATGAGATCTGGTTTGTGACTTATTAATAAAATTATTAATGATATCATCCTCTATTTGATCTTTAAAATCAAGAGCGTTTTCTATAGTTAGAGGTGATCTCATATTCTCCATAAGGTATGATGCAGGTGGTTTTCTTGTTTTGATTATTGATAGACTTGGTTGGGCTGAGGGATATAGGGCTAAATTCTTAACATAATTTCCCCTTGTAATTGTCATGTTGCCTTGTCGGCATCCAATATAAGCATCGACAGTTTCCAACCAAGGTCTACCTAGAATTAACGGATGTCCATCTAGTAGATTCTTTGGATTGATAACCAGGAAGTCAGCAGGGTATTCCCAGGAATCTACATATACCATTACATCTTGTAGTATACCTTCTGGTTTGACTACTGATCGGTCAGCCAATTCCAACAAGGTTGTTGTTGGTTCCAATGATGTAATGCCAAGTTTTTGACAGGTGGTGGTTGTTAAAATGTTAATTGCTGCCCCCAAGTCAACTAAGGCATTTGGAAATGATTGACCATTGATATGCACTGTCACTATAGGATTTCCGAGGTCTTCATATTTAATAGGTGTTTCTATTCCTGATAATAAGTCAGATAAAGTACCGACTATTTGGACAGTAGGATTGGTTGTTGTTATCCTCTTTGGCTTCTTAATGCACAATTCCTTAATGGTTTTTGCATATATAGGAACATCTTGAATAGCTTGGAGGAGAGGGATTTTTATACACAAATTTTTTAATTCTCCCAGAAGATCGAAATTAGGTTGTTCTAATGGACAAGGTATAATTAATCGTTCTGGGAATGGTGGAGAGGAAGTTGTTGCCTGTTGTTGATTTTGTTGCTGATTTTGTTGTTGGTTATGTCGTTGGACTTCCTTCTCGCTTTGTTTTGTTTGTTCTGTAGGCAACAGATCTTCAATGTGGACATCATTGTTTCTCTCTGTTTCAACTATACGCCCAGACCTTAATTGAAGATCATTACACTCCCTTAGTTCAGTTTCTACTTCTCGGGGTTCCATGATTTGAACAGACTGAACTGGCCAATTTTTTGGGTTTGGGTTGGGTTGGGCTGGGATTTGTGGTGTTAAATTGGTCTGGGGGTTTGTATAAGGAGCTGGCAGTGTAGGTTGAGAGAGAGGAATTGATCCAGCTCGCTGATTTGTAGGTTTTTTCCAATTTGACTACCAGGCCTAACTTTGAGAAGTAGAAGGGGACCATTGCGTAGGCCAGAAAGGTGGGTAGAAAGGAAAGCTAGGCCAATTATTTTGATTTGTTTGATTTGGCCAAGATGTGGGAGGAAATTTTTGTTGTGACCAATTAGGAAAAGATGGTTGATTCTGCCACATCCCACTATATTGTTGAGTATTATATTGAGGAGATTGAAAAGAAAATGGATCATTTGGCATACCTGATGGTCGTGGTTGCCATTGTCGGTGCTGATTAAGTAGACATACTACTTCTGATTCTTCTTTTGCCTCCTTATAAACTACTTTTAGGCCAGGAAGTGAGGGACATCCTTTTGTAGCATGATCTTTCATGCAAATGGCGCAGAATTTAATCACATCCAATGGGCATTCTTTGTGGTTGTGCTTCTTTCTACATCCGGGACAGAATATTGCCAAGTTTTTCTCTGCTTCTGCCTGTTTCTGTTTGGCTTGCATAATATCGAATTGTGTTGTTAGAGTGCCAAGTATGTTTGCCTTAAAGTCTTCCAGCAAATTTCCAATCTTTGCACGACTCACACCTTCATTAGAGGTCTTATTTTCCCTTGTGATCGTATCACGTTCTACTGATTTCAACCTTGTATTTCCCCTCGAACACCTGATACACAAATCAATGATGTTAGGATAATTTTCTTGATATATATCACCTTTTACCATAATATTCAATGTTTCAACCCATTGATCTTTCATTCCCCTTATTAATGTGGTTTTCAAAACATTGTCAGGTAAGGGTAAAGATGCATAAGGGGACCTCTGAAGATTATATTGAAACCGTTCCACATATTCTTCCAAGGTCTCATTTGGTTTTGCTGTCATTTGGAATATCTCATCTTTTAATTCCCGAGACCTGCAGTAATCTTGATATTTCTTCAAAAATGCAGCTTTTATATTATCCCAATCAGTTATGACACCCCCACCTAATCCCATAGACCATCGTAGGGCTGCCCCTTTTAATGTAGAAGGGAATAGTTTTAGTTTTTCGGCATCAGTGGTGTAATCATATCCTCTGCACAACACATAAAACTCAAATAAAAATGCATCTAGGTCTTCTGATGTTAGGCCGTGAAATGTGGAATATGTTGAAGAGGAATATATTTCATGGGTGCATTGACTGCAGTATCTACTATAGGATATTATAGCATAGAGGTCTGCTATTGATTCTGATTTTGGTTCTGGGCCATTTGATCGAAGATATGCCAATATCCCTTTGGGATTTCCAAGGAATTTATAGGTTGACGAGTAGGGGCATGAATAGCTTTGACAACACTCCCTTTTTCTAGGATAATAAGTATTTCCTATCGACTTACTGTTTGAGGTGATTCAGAACCTTGGTTCCGGATAAGTTGAACAACACTTCCCTTATCTGGGTTGCTTATTGTTTGGGCAGTTTCAATAGGATATTTCAAGTTTTTGATTTCTCTCGTTTCCCTTTTTCCTTCTCGGAGATTTTCTAGCGTTCCCTTCTTGAAGGAAACTTGTGCAAGGATTCTCAATTTCTTGGGAATCTTGCTCAATTCCCTCTGTTTGACTGTGTATCTCAGCAAAGGCTTCAGATGATGATTATGTAGCCTGAAGGGAACTAGTAGGCTCTCTAGAAGTAGTTCTTTTAAATCCTACTGACAGCTGAGATTCAGTTCTTTTAAGGATTTCGTCAATAAAGGTTGTGTGCCCAAGGGTCACTGATCCCTTAGGTTTTTCAGTTTTACGAGGAATTTTGTTTCACTTAGTTGATTTATTCATTCAAAGAAACAAACTTTCATTCCTACCTAAAGAAATAAGCTTACCTACTTCTGTTGTGAAGTGGGCTGCGAGCAAGTGTGTTTCTTGCCCAGTGCACAGGTTCTTACCTTCCATCTTTAATACCCAATTCTTTGCAAGCAGAAGAAAATCAGCTGTGCATTACTCCTTTAAAATGGCATACACTCTCCCCGGCAACGGCCCCAAAATGTCGAGTCATAAAAAGGTATCTTTTGAACACCTAATTAGCCTACATTAATCATCAATCAGGGAACATATTTTTATTCCAAGAGTGTACTCTATCTGAGGCTGCAATTGTCTAAGAGAAATGTTGTGAGGATGTAGTATAAAATAACAAAAACAAAAGTAACCAATGCTTGAAAAGAAACCTAATTACAGTGACATGAATGGAAATATTAAACTACTTCAATCTTTGCAGAACATTGATCAGGGATGCAGTAGCAATAACTCTTTCCCTTAGAAATCGATGCAAGATGACCAATCTGGGGACTTTGGAAGCTAAAGCCTCTATCCTCTACAGTTGGAGATCTTAAAGCAATCAAAACGAAAGCAGATTCAATGAAAGCAACTTAAACAAAATGAAATCTGAAAAGGAACAACAACATGTAACTACAACTCATATGTTTGCTAGTCAAAGACTATAAATACATAATGAACAGAAATGGAAGAGCAACGTGAATTGAACAGTAATTACAATTCTAACATATTCAAAGCACTAGATTTCTATGCTTCAATTCTGTCGACAGCTTCTCACCACGCAACCATCAATTATAACATATTACAAACTAAAGGAACAACGACTCAAAAGAGATGTAAGTCAGTGAAGCTTTATGATAACAGCAAAATAATTGAACAACAAATTGTGCTTATTGTAAAGAAATGAAACAAAAATGACTTTGTATTTGATCCAGTCAGAAAAAAACCAATTCAAACATTAAACGCACTCCACACGACAGTGAAAAAACATTAAAATACAGACAATGAAGTGATTTCACCAGAGCCGGGCCCTTAGCGCCAGTGAAATACTGCTGGGCTAATTCAGAACTACAGAAGGTGAATGAAACACATGCTTTGTATTAAACCAGCATAAAGTTTTACAGAAAGGTTTCTCCCAAACAGAGAGTTAATACAACAGATAAAATGTAAAGTCTTTTGACTGATTCCCAATAACAATAACAATCTGTCCCCCTGTCACTAAAGGACGTGGTCTTATATATCAAATCTTCGACGGACCAATCAAAGAACAAGATAAGTTTGAACAACGATCCCTCAGGATCGAAAGATCCTGAGGGATTCGCTCCTCTGTGTTTAGTTATCATTCTATTTGTGCTGACTGAGGTTGATCTGTTCCCTATCTTTTCTGGGCTATTCGTTCAGATCTCCTTGCCCTTGTCTAGATATGATTCAGCGATGATGGAGCAACATTTAAATTGTTCTCAACCCCGCCTTTGGTACAGCTGTTCGCCTCTCTGAATTCCTGTTTGTCAATAAAAAAGTAACCTTTAGTCACCTTTTCGTATTAAACATAAACCTTTCCAATTCTATTGTAATTCCTATGATAAATTACCTTTCAAGGCAAACAAGATGATATTTATGGTAAACACGAGAAACGAGTAAATATACAATAACTTTCAGCACCATGACACTTTTCTCTTCTTCTTGTTTAACCTCCTTGGAGAGGTTCTTCCTGGATCTGAAAAGTGATGAGAGAAAGCTCATCCTTTCCATAATTCTGGCCTTGCTCTTTATTTTATAGCACTTTTTCTTGAATTCCACAGGTTGAGGAAAATATCATGCTTTGATACCACTATAGTATCCTCAAATAGGGACTGCTCAACCATGCATGCATAAAAAATGCATTTTTAGAAATATATGCTATAAATAATGAAATAAACTCTGGGATCCTTTAGATCAGAAAATATACAACCTAAATCCAAGAATAAAGCTGAAACAAATCAAACTAGGTGGGTTAAAAAGATCTCCTACACCTAGGATTGCTAAAAAAGGCTAAAACCCCAAACACTGCAACACAGGAATATCTGCATAAAAGTGAATGTGCAGTATAATGAGGGTCTGTACACATAAATGGTATAGAAAAATATATTTTATATTATATTAAACAATATGCTCAGAAAAATGAGATCTAGTCTCCTTTATACAAAAACTAGAGAACCCAGGAAGTGTTTCTAGGAATACACCCTGAATACAAATGGTGATCTTCAGAAATATGACTGAATAATCACTAAAAACTAAAGCACAAGAGTATAGAAGGCTGTCGGAATATATATTTGATGCATATCTGATCAAAGGTCTTCCCCCATGGAAGAATCAACCCTCCAATCACAAGAAAACTCCCCGAAATAGCCACAAAAGACACCACTGAAACTTCCTTGCATAAATAACGTAATTCCAAGATGGAAAAATGTTGTAGGTGATGGAAATGTGTTGGCTTGCTGCCAAATATATGATATCAGCCCAAGAATTCTCCAAACTGATCCTCCAATGGAAGGAAACCTCCCTCCTATGCAAAACCAACTCATAAAGTGTGTTTCTCAACCCTCCATTGCAACACCCTGCAACTCAACACAACCTCCTACAGAAACTACACAGAAACTGAAGACTAAAGCTTGGTAACAATGCCAAATGTGTGTAATGAAATATTAGGTCTCTCCCAAGAGCTACTCAAATTGAATAGAAGGAATTCCTGAACATGAATACCTTAGTGCTAAACAGCACTAGAAATCTTAGCTAAACAACTAAAGAGAGAAAAATTCTAAGAAGACATAAAAATATAATTCATAAGATAACCCCAAATGGCTGCCATCCTCTTCCTTATAAACTAAGTGAGCCGTCTCACCTTGGGTCCCACTCAATAGGGTTTCCACCATCACACAAACAATCTCCCTCCAAAACTGTGTTGTGCCTTCATTAGAGCCACTCCTCTAAACTGTGTTGTTTGATTTGGTCAAGGTTGACCTCTTCAACCTGTTTCAGCCCTTTTCACACCTAAGGGTCTTCAATCCAACTCACATATAGCTATATAGGCTAAACCTCATTCACATTGAGCTATTTTATTTTCTGATCCACTCCTCCTACATTTATGTTGTTGACTTGGTCAAACTTGACTTTGTCCACATGCAAAATGCCCCTGTTCACACATGAGAGTGTAAAATCCAGCTGGCATTATGATATCCTTTCACACTATGAGGGATTTTATCCTTATTTCTGAAATGTATGGGCCTCCTTATCCATTTGTTGATCTCCTAAGTGACATTAGCAAAATTTAATATTCCAATTTTTTGCATGCAAATTTTGGAATATTACAAAAATGTCTGATCTATTTAGCCGGCGGGATGGTCCACATAGACATCGAAGTCTTGGATGCTCACTTGGATTACAACATACTCCTCGGGTGAAGTTACACGTACGCCATGCTTGCCATAGCATCC
Source organism: Pinus albicaulis (assembly GCA_034641835.2). Classification (NCBI taxonomy): domain Eukaryota; kingdom Viridiplantae; phylum Streptophyta; class Pinopsida; order Pinales; family Pinaceae; genus Pinus; species Pinus albicaulis. The sequence goes on from JAXQQM020067778.1 coordinate 29,090, forward strand.
TCCGTCTTCCACATTATGATGTTCCTCAACAAGGATCGAATCATTACGATAGACCAGCTGACGCACAGTGAAAAGCATCCCCTAACCAACACGGATGTAATTCTACCCTACGTAGATACAGCCGCAAACGGTCTTTCATAGTACCAAGAATACAACCCTGGCCAATTCAAACTGTTGTCCATCCTAGGGTCATTCCTAGGAGATCCTTCCATTATCCTTGAGGTATCGCCCGATGCCACAGGGGCCCCGGTGTGCATGAAGTCCACATCGAACGCAGGGTCAATCAAGATATGGATGTTAAGTCCCTATGTTAATAGTGTAGCCCCTTATTATGTTAGTGTAGCCCCCCTTATTGTTATTTATTATTGTACCCTTGTAACCCCCATTTGGTTATTATTGTGCCCTTAAATTATTATTGTTAGGTCGGCTAGGATTACATTGTGGCCCACTAGGATTACATTATATTTATGGAATCCTATATATAAGAAAGAAAAGGAGGTTTTGTGAATTGTATCATCCAAGAATTGTTCATTCATGTAATGTATTGGAGGTTTCCCCCTCGAAGTGGCTCATTTCAAGACGTTCCTATCTCTTTTCTTCTCTTTTTGGAGTTTGGTTACACACAACATTTGGTATCGAGCTTGGGATTCTAGGGTTTTCGGCTGCTCCAAACGAGATCATCGTGGCATTTTCATATATATTGTTTTCTACGAAGTTTCAAAAGCTGAAATTTTTTAGGGTGCGAAGCTGAAATCCTAGGGGAAGATTTTCTAAAAATTTCAGAGCTTGGTTCGCAATATTTTCGGAGATATCATCTGTGGAAGTTAGGTCTTTTTTCAAGCTCCTAAACAGGTCATCGTGGCATTTTCGCTATAAATTTTTTTCTACGAAGGTTCAGAATCTGAAATTTGTATGGTGCGAAGCTGAAATCCTGAGGAAATTTGGAAAAAAATTTCAGAGCTTGGTTCGCAATATTTTTGGAGATATGATCTGTGGAAGGTAGTGCTTTTTTAGGCTCCTGAATTGCATCTCAAAGAGCCGATCGTGGGAAAAGTTCAATAAATCTCTCTCTGGGCAGTGGATTTGAGTGCCGTAAAAAGTGGTCGCAAGTACACGGACTGTAGTTTCTTGGCTATCAATTTCAGAGACAAAGGGCGAAAGAGTGACACGTGGCAAGTCATACAAGTTCGAACTACTGAACCAGTCCATAATTAGGTCATTGTGGGAGATTGGACACAACTTTGTCTTGGAGAATCCAAATTAGGTCAGACCTGTGGCATTAAAAGAGACTTCAGAGGGCTAGTTCAGTGCTGAATTTTAGATATTGAAGAGCCGCAATAACAGAGATAATACAATTTCAATATCGAGCTCCTCAAAAGAAAGAAAAAGGTGTGTATTGTTTTTTCCGAATTGCATAAGTCTTGTTTGAAGAATCAAGTTGAATTGATTCCAAGGGAATATTGAAGAATTTTTGTTAGTAATGGGTTATATTATGCCTCCAAAAAATAATTCCATACCCATTAATCCCTCAAAAATCTATACTATGATGCATGAAGTGGAAGAATTGCAATATGAGATATCAAAATTATGGTACCAAGTGCAACAAATTTCGATCTTACGAAGAGCAACCGAAGCTGACATAGATGGTTTAAAAGCAGAAATGGAGGCTAAGTTGGATGGTTTGAAGGATCAAATAATAGCAAATATGGATGATAAATTAATGGAAGATCACATCGAGCATCAACAACAAGTTCTCCAACTCTCAAAGGATAACCGAACTTTGGTGCAAAATCTAATGAAACGACAAGAAGATCAACATGACATCGAAAGAAGTTATGAAGCAGTCATAGAAACAAGAACTCGACAAGTACGATCAATTTTAGAGTATCTCAACAAGTGGAAGAACTTTCCTGTAGAATATTTCACATGGGAGGATGAGAATTTTATACAGAAGCATCAAGAAATAATCAAGCGTTGAGGACAACACTTGTTTGAAGGAGAGGGGCATGTTAAGTCCCTATATTAATAGTGTAGCCCCTTATTATGTTAGTGTATCCCCCTTATTGTTAATATTGTACCCTTGTAACCCCCATTTGGTTATTATTGTGCCCTTAAATTATTATTGTTAGGTCGGCTAGGATTACATTGTGGCCCATTAGGATTACATTATGGCCCCATGGACTCCTATATATAGAAAGGAGGTTTTTTGAATTGTATCATCCAAGAATTGTTCATTTATGTGATGTATTGGAGGTTGCCCCCTCGAAGTGGCTTATTTCTAAGGCGTGAATATCTCTTTTCTTCTCTCCTTGGAGCTAGTTACACGACAATGGACTCAAGCAATAATGACACTGAGGCATCGGTCACGACAGCCTCTCTAGCCTACACTGCCTCCCAAACCCCTTTCCTCTACCCCCAGTTGGCTTCGTCTCCCAGCAGGTTTTGGCAATGTTGGTATTACCCAACATATCGTTGGCATTCCCAGTTTGGTACCTGGTTCCCCCTTCCGGGACAGGATCCACCAACGTTACTGCCATAGGGTTAAAGCCCCTCAGCCCTGAGGAGCCCCAACCAACCCAAGAAATGGTTGAGACCACCCCTGCAAAGGAATTTTCCATTGCGAAACCGGTTATCATAACCATGAGAACCACAAACAGAGGAAAGAATAGGGTGACCCCCACCACTCAAAGGGAATCAGCAGTCTGCGCCATATGCGATGTCATAGGCCATCCAACCCACATATGTCCAGATTTGGATGAGTTAAAACCACTTCTTGGCTCTAAAACAGACATCTCGATGTCGCGTTCCCGTAAAAAGGAACCTACCTCAAAAGGTAAAGACAAGTCGTTGCGTACCAATCACGCATGATCTCACTGTGGCACCTATGGGCACTATACCCACCATTCCCTAGAGATACCATGGAATATGGATGCCTTACATACGATTGAGAAATCATATGAAGAGGATCCCTCCACCCAGTCGGTTAACACCGAACCTCGCATCATTCTATACCTACAGGAAGAGCGACAATCACCGGAAAGACTCCCCGCTAGCCCACCTCCCCTGGCCGAACGGTGCGTACTATGCAATGAACTTGATCATTTCATCATAGACTGCCCCACTTTTGAAATTTTCCAACGATGGTACCCAGTCCACATAGTATATCGCGTCGAAATGGACGTCCCATATTCATGTCAGATATGTGGTGACAACCACCCCGTACGTCGTTGTCACTATATACCACAATTCCGCAGAGCTTTAGCTTGTATGCGATCAACCATAGTCTGCCTCTCCCATGAAGATGGCATAGACTCGAAATCCATGAATAGCACCACAACTCAAGAGGATGTAACAAATAGATCCATCCCATCGTGGCCCTCAGGAGGACGACAAATTAGGGAGATACATCCCCCACCAAACGCCGACAATGCGACACACCATATACGATTCATGTCAACATGTATTGGAACCATGACTCGAGTTGTCTACTCATCTACCATAGGTGTCGAGCCATCTGCAGCTACAAGAGTAGTTGTCCCTACGACAGTGAAAACCCAATCTATCTGCACTCTATCAACCACGTCTAGTTCCACCACATCCACGATGGAATATTTTTTGTGTCTCTCAACTAGGTCCACCGGGATTACCACCATTCTGTATAAACCTATGCAGGAAAAATCCTCCTTCGGGGCTTTGTTTCATTCGGATGAGGATATCCCATGACAGAGCCAGATTACCCATTGGATGCAATGCATCACAATTCGCTTTTTCTCTCCAAGAAAACGTTCAGTCCTAAAAAAACAACTAAACCAGAAATCTATGCAATAGAGTCAAAAGACTTCCTACCACCAGGAAAGGTCAACTGGTTCAAAAACCCCATCCTAGTGCCTGATGTGTTTGAAGAGGGAATATGTCAAATATTTTTCCTACCATTAAGGTAAACATATCTCAAAATTTGACAAAGGTCGAAGAAATCTCATTAGGGGCAGCATGTTCTCCAGAAGAAATAATCTCTTACACCAAACTGTTACAAGAGTACAGAGATATCTTCGCATGGGACTACTTAGAAATGCCAAGGCTTAGTCCTACTATAGTAGAGCACCATATTGACACTTGGCCTGACATACCCCCAGTACGCCAGAAAAAACGTCAACTGCACCCATCGAAGGCAGAAGTAATAAAGCGAGAAATCAACAAGATTCATAAAGTTGAGTTTATCTACCCCATCGCCTATACATCTTGGGTTTCCAACCTTGTTCCCGTCATGAAAAAACAGGGCATAATACATGTCTGCACCGATTTTTGGGATCTGAACAGGGCTTGTGCCAAAGATAATTACCCCACACCATTCATCGATCAAGTCATCGATGCATGTGCTAGATACGAGGCCTATCCTTTATGGATGGATTCTCCAGCTATAATCAAACCCAGATCCGCCACATGGACCGGTACAAAACCGTGTTCACCACCCCTTGGGGCACGTTCGCATACAAGGTGATGCCATTTGGCTTAAAAAATGCTAGAGCCACCTTTCAAAGGGCCATGAATTGTATATTTCATGACCTGGCACACCTTATCCTCACCTACTTAGATGATTTAACAGTCCGCTCTAAGAAGTGCTCAAAACACCTTGAGGATCTACGATCGGTATTCCAAAGATGCCATCAATACAACTTACGCTTTAACCCTCTCAAGTGTGTCTTCTGTGTCAGTGCAGGAATACTCTTAGGTTTTATAGTGTCCTAGTAAGGAATTCGCGTGGACCCCCTCAAGGTCCAAGCCATCAAAGAGGTAACTCCACCTCGAATCCTCAGACAACTCCAAAGTCTTCAAGGTAAAGCCAATTTTCTGAGACACTTCGTCCCAGACTATGCCACCTGCGCTCAAGGGTTCTTACGCCTCCCACACCAAGACATCCCCTTCAAATGAGATGACCATGCCCAAAAAGCGTTTGACACGCTGCAAGAAACATTATCCTCAGCACCACTCATTATTCCCCCAGACTATGACAAGGATTATATCCTATATCTATCAGCTTATGAATCCACATTGGCTGGAGTATTGGTTCAGGAAGGGCTAGATAGAAAGGAGCACGTAATATACTACGTTAGAAAAACCTTGTCGGGACCAGCATTGAGATATGAACCCGAAGAAAAGACTCCCCTAGAATTAATCTATGCAGTCCAAAAACTTCACCACTACATCATCTTAAAAACCAATACAGTCGTAGCAGATATTAACCCCATTAAATACCTGCTCACCCGCTGCTTAATGAACCACAAGTATGCCCACTGGATAGTCATTCTCCAAGAATACGACTTGTAGTTTCGATCACCCAGGAGAAAAAAGGCACTTGCCTTAGCAGAGTTGATTACAGACCTCCCAGGACATTCCAAGGGATCACCAGTAGACGATTCACTACCAGATGAACATCTGTTCTTTGTAGCAATCGAGGACCCGTGGTATGGGGATATTCTCCTATTCCTAAGAACCCAAAATTTTAGACCTCATCTCATGCAAGATGATCGGTGGCGCATATGCCAACAAGCCCCCCTATATCTCCTGCTGGGAGATGTCTTATACCAGCGAGGCATCGACACCGTTTTACGACGATGACTTACTCATAAACAAGCGGAACAATCCCTTAATGACTACCATGGAGGAGCTTACGATGGCCATCTATTAGGAATGGCTACCACCTAGAAAATAATACGAGAAGGATATTTTTTTCCCACCTTGTTCCACAACTACATCACAACCGTTAAAAGATGCGAATGATGCCAGTGCTTCGCCGATAAAGCAAGAGCACCCCCTGCTCCTCTGCATCCCGTCATAGTAGTCGACCCCTTTTTCAAGTGGGGGATCGACTTCATGACTTGTAACCCCACCTCATTGGGAAACCATAAATACATCATCATGGTTGTCAAATATTTCACCAAGTGGGCCGAGGCCATGCCCACATATGACAAAAAAGCAGAAACCGCCGCTCGATTTCTGTTCAACCACGTGATTTCCTGATTTGGTGTCCCCAAAGAGTTAGTCTCCGACCACGGAAAACACTTTGAAAATGAAGTCTTTGAGGAGCTATCTCATCATCTCGGATTCACCCATGAATTCACTTCACCATACTACCCCCAATCCAATGGACATGTAGAAGCCATTAACAAAGTACTCAAAACCAACCGGCACCACATGCTCTTCTCTGCCCTGTGGGAATACCCGATGGTCATTAAGAAATCCACTGGTTTTACTCCCTTCCACTTGGTATATGGGATTTAAGCTGTGATTCCCATAGAGAGTGAGATCCCAAACCTACACGCCACCATCAAACTCCTTGATGACACCCAGCCTCTAGAGCAATGCCTAGTACAACTAGAGCTAGTTGACGAAAGATGGTGATAATCGCTGCAACACAATGAAGCCCATAAGAAAAGGGTGAAAGCATCATTCGACCACCACATCAACCCTCGCTCATTTACCAAGGGAGAATTAGTCCTTTGCTACGATGTCGCAAAAGAGACCTTAGGGCCAGGAAAGTTTGAAACCCTGTGGAAAGGACCCTACATCATCAAACACTACCTCCGACAGGTGGCATACATCTTGACAGAAACGGATGGGACTAGCCTCACTAACCCCATCAACGGCCTTTACCTCAAGAAATTATACCCATAAGGGCCCCAAAGGCCCTTCCCCTAGAGTGAAAGAACACAAAACCCAATCACCAAAATATTTTTGACCCGAAAACACGCTCAAAGTGCCAACATGGATCACCAAAATGAACCATGCTTCAGATTTTCTGATGGAGCATAATGATGGTCTCAAAACTTAGCTGCAGCCACCTGGGTCATCTACCACCCTGATCGATCACCGTTGTGTTCAAACGGTGTGTGCATCAGATCAGCAAAAAAAAATCAGGCAGAATATGACATCGTCATTGGACTTATGTGCGACACCCTCCATCGGGGAATTTGTCGTATGCATATCTACCTCGATTCCTAGTTAGTGGTATCACAGCTAGACCGAAAATTTAAGACCCGAGACACACACCTATTTAGAAAATATTTACATGCCAAAAGATTAAGCAGACAATTTGATTACATTACATTTTCACATGTATCAAGGAATCAAAACCAAATAGCTGATCGCATAGCTAACAATATCCTAGATTGGAATGTATCTCGAATAAACCATCATCCATAAAAAACAAAAAACATAGATATCCATCAGCATAACACAAAATATATAAACTGAAGTAAATAGCACATCATGTAGAGCCGCAAAAATATCTCTCATATATATATCAAAAAATATGTGTATCTGAGTATAAAAATGGTATCGCTGGCCCACTGGCTAGCCCAAAGATATAAAATTCATCAAAAATAAGGGAAGCATCCTCATAATGGGTGCTTTCCCTGTGTACAAAAACCACTCTAGGGGGTGCCCCCTAAAGAGGAGCACCTGGACCCACCACCACTCCCGGTGCCACCACCGGAGATGTTTTCACCACTGCGATCATGACCTGATGTAGAGTGGCTGATAATCCCTCTCACGGGTCATCACCGTCTTTAACCAGACCTCCTCGAAGTCGTCCATAAAACCTCGAGCAGGCATGCCCTGGGTCAAGCGATCCACTTGACCCAGAAGTCCTCAAGAGTGGTCACCTGAGCTGTAAGTACTGCAATGCGCGCCTCAGCCACATCTACACGAGCTCGCTCGGCTCAAGCTCTGCTGCAGCCGAGTTGTTGCCCTCGCCAGAAGGGCCAACACCATCTCCACTAGGTCCACCGGCACCACCAGCCGGTCCACCTGTATCACCTTCGCCTTGACCACCTCGAGGTCGTAGCAGAGGGTTGTGACCCACTAGTAGGGCCACTGGGCGACTAACCTCACCAAAATTTGTATGAGTAACCAAAATAATGTCAGTGTCAAGAGAAAAACACATAAGCACATAAATACTTGAAAAAATGCAAAAAAAATATAACACATACCTGTAGGCCCCCAAACATAACCAAAAGGGAGACCCATGTCTGGATCACCCTGGAAGTCCATCCTCGCATAAGGGTATGGCAGGAACATCTATGGGTTGGTCTCAAACCAATACTCTGTCGTGGCATTCCAATAATGCCCCACCATGCCACCACCGCCCTGCAGCATCACCGGAGCCCATCTCCTCATCCGTGGCTCCAGTGGCCCCCCAATGGGCACCGCCACCACCGGCCTTAGCAGCACCACCCTCTAATACATAATGCTGCATAGGATGCTATCATGTGCAAATGACTTAGATCCATGTTGGACCTTGTTCAATTGCAACACCATCCCATCAAAACAAAAGTCGGCGAAATTGAATAAATTCCCGCCCCGCAGTCGGCGTAAAACTCCAACTTGCGGGTCAGATGCCCAATGTGGAGTAAACGACACCACCACTCGCTCAATAAATGCCAGAGCACACCGCTCTGCCACATCTATCACCGATGCAATGTTGATGCACCCCTCAGTAAGAGGCGCACCACTGCAATGCCGCTGCCGGAATCTGTCTAGGTTCACTCTCCCTGTAGAGAGTGGGTACCTCAAAGCCTCACCCTGAGGCAGTAACCCAGTCACAAAGTAAATATCCATCTCAGGAAAAATCACTAGGTTCGTCCCCTGTAGTACAAACATGTTGCAGCTCTGACGCCAGTGTTGTATAAGGTAATGTAGTAATCGGTCCCGAGACCAAAGGAACTCGTTCTCAGTGAACTTCAGAAGGCCCCATGTGGCCAACTGACGACGAGCCCCAACATCGGTAGCTAGAGTGGTCCAGATCTCGAGCCAATCCCACTCTCTCCACACTAACCTTCCAAGCAACACAAGCACCCATCAGTAAAGAGAAAAACATCAAAAACAGACAAGAAACCAAAATTTTCTGTCACTATGGCCTTTGCGCGCCTGTCCCTTAGATAGGTGCACCCTTGTGCGCTTGTTTTCTTTACAGGTGTGCCTTTGCCCGCAAAAAGTATGGAACAGTGCGCCCTTACGCGTCTGTCCCTCAGAATTACGCACAAGCAGGGATTGCTTTTGCCTAGATCGCCTGCGCAATCTAGGGTAAAAGTTGCTGAGAGGCCATACAAACCTAATTTGTATGGCCCTCGGCACCATCAAACTGAAGAAATTACAATGCAAGACGTCATGAAAGTTACCTCGGCATAGTATCGCTAATCCCCAGTACACAAGCTGACTGCAACAGGAAGAAAGGCTCTGCAAGCACCTCTAATCTCCCAAAACTCAACAAGTACAAATGAATAGGATTAGGCCCATAATCCCATTATTATCGCCCTTTTCCAGAAGTTCGGAGGTCCATAGCAGGAGATCAAAAGGTCCATTCTACAAACCGTAAGTTGCACCATCATCAGTATGCCATGAAAAACGAAAGAGATGCCACACATTCACTTTCCAAGAAAAATGTTTTTTCAGCACTGGTAGGTATTCCCTCTCCCATCTTCTTTTTTAAATCTCTTGTCTTTCAAATAATATTTGATGAAAATAATATGCTTTCACTTGAGGTAGTTGGTTTTGTAGGAAGAACCCGTACCCCACTTACAACACCATCCGCTGAAAATCTCGGAGCAGGTATCATTCTACCCCCAGCATGATAGAGTCCCAAAAAACTCTGCATATCCTGAAATCATTTCTCCCTTATAAATAAACCATAGGATCCTCATACCCGACCACGTTTATCGTCACCTCACCCTAGACATGATAAACATTCGCATTGGTCGGTAGAGCCTCCCCTCCATGGCGCTCGTCACCCAAAGTAGACCATATATCACATCGCAAGTGACACCATCGCCATACCATTTCAGTCTGGGAAGTGCCTCGTGCCCATCCATTCATCATGCATAATATCAAGTTTACCATTCAAACTCAAACCCCCTTCCCAGACGATCAGGTTGTACAAACAGATTGAAAGCGCACCTCCGTGCATTGCATTTGGCCCACCATACCTCCATCAGCATAATCCCATCTGTGACACTTCTTCATCCACTTCATCAACCCCACACATGATACCAACCAATGGGACCCCCACCCCTAGGAAAATATCATTCTCACACCTTCAGTGAGTGAACCCTTTCATGTTTTGGGGTACCCGTCTTTGTGTTTTGTACAAACCAAACCTCATTATTTTATTCTTTTGGTAAGTGTACAAAGACCACCAATGATGCCCTTCGCCTCTTCACCCTCATATGTCATATTTTACCCCATAGAAGCAGTCCCTCATTCCCCTTGTTCGGAGTATTTTAGCCCCATGCATGCACCATCACGACATTCATAGCCGGTTCACACTCGCCCTAGAAGTCCTATCGACTCCAGGGATTTTCCCTTCAGAAATACCTATGACTGCCACCAAGTTGCTAAAGTATACTCCGACCTCGGGCCATTGAATCCCCATCATCCGTTTTCAGCCACCTCTCACCAACATGCCTATGTTAAACCCATCACATCTAGGTCCCCGACCCCTCAGGTTGGTGACCCATGGTTCGGTTAAGGCTTCCTTTTTTTCAACCTCGACACCTATTTTCCGAAAAAGAAGCGGTACCTTGGATCACCCCTCCCCATGCAAAGGTTATCCTTGGGTGGCACTGTGGGAGACATAATTTTCCACAGTTGACATCTATCCTCCTGACATTCGACTACAGTAAAAGCTTTCATGTCACGATGGTATCGTACCTTATAACCATTGCACTTTGATCAGATCCGTCGAAGACCCATGCCTCCATTAGCGTCTCTGTCAACAATGCTTACACGGGAAGGTCCCAATCAGTACATATGCAGTTTACACATATGGGTACCACATTCCACCTATCGTCAAAGAAAAAACACCCCTGAGGGAGTCAGCAGTCATCGTTAATAACAGCCAACATCACCACCATAGTAGTGGCACCGACAGCACATGTATCTATCAATTTTGTTTAACTACCTATAGCATCATTAGTATGGGACATGCCTGCCTCGTTGAAATTTTGTATATATGTTGTATATTTTATTTTCTTTCAGGGGCCCCTTAGGCCATGGTCATCTAGGAAACAGTGTAAGGTGTTGTCAATTCCAAGATTCACGTAGGCCTCTCTCTCTCTCTGCGCACGATATAGAAAAAAAAATATATAATGTATTTCAGCTATACAGTTCTTCCTAGACCTCACACATTAAGGGGCAACTGTTAACACTGGAAAATCATACAATAGAAGATGGCATTAACTAATGTCAAGCCTAAGGATTTACAGAGCAGGAACACATTATGGAATTAAGAAAGTATTTAAAATCTCTAAGGTTTTGAGAAAATCAGATTTGAACTAGTCATAAATGCTAGATTGTGTGCTTAATCCTTCGAGAAGAGTGCCTTATGTGCGCCTTTTTTCTCGATAAGCTTGCATTCCTAGAAATGGAAAAAATTCACTTTCCAGGACCACACCAAGAAAATGAAAGTTACTCCTTATATGAAGCCGCCTAAGGACAGCCACCAACGCCTCCCTAGACATCATGTGAGCACACAAAGGAATATGTGAAGCCCACAATGGAATCATACCTCTCCCTTGGGTCACCATCCATCATGTACCAAGGGAGGGAAGGAGGATTTGAAACTCCCCTATATAAAGCCACCAAGATATGAAGAAATGGTGATCACATTGTTATGCCAGCAAAAGTTTCCCAAGCAACACTAGCAGTGTGTGACCCGAAGCTGGAGCTGAAGAGGACTCGATCGTTTGCCACCCAAAAATCCTATTTCACCACGCCAGAGAGAGAGAGGGAAACTGCATCAGAGGCAGAGCTTGGAAGGAAACATCCTTGCATCGAGACCTAGAGCCACTTCCTAGGTGCCCTTTAGCAAGTGGGTAAAATTTCTTCTCCATTTCAAACGTTTAATAAGAAGAGGCCTTCGAGCCGTCATTGGTATTATTATCGGTTTGACTCTCTTTGATAGCTTCTGTATATCTGTGTTTTAGTTTTAGTTTAACAAGAGCATACTTTAGCATACTATTTCCATTAAATTTTATGCTTTTGAGCTCCACCACTTTCTGCCTGTAACCAATAGTTTAAAGAGTAGACCACACTCTTTAAACTGGGTGATTTCATACACCCATGCGACAAATACACCACTACAATAGGTATGCTTTGATTGCAACAAGAACAAGCATGGGTGATATAAAACGAAGGAGTTATGGAGGAGAAAAGCAGGTAGGATGATAATATCCAAGGAAACAATTACTATTAAAGAAGATATGATGTTGACATAGTATATGAGCATATTTTAAAAGCCAATGGGGGAGTATGATAACAACCATGATAAAATTAGGAGAAAGAAAGAAGGAAGCATTTTGTAGTCAATACAAGGGAATAATTCATCACATCCATAGGAAACATCAAGTCCCCGGGATAATTCCGGGGAAATTAGACAATGTAGATATGAAAGGTACTCATCAATAAATAAATCATGATCTTAGGGGTAGACCTTGAAGAATAGTTATTAGAAGGAAGATAAAGTCTCAGGGGAGACTTTAAAAGTAAAGGATCAATTAAGAGAAAAACTAGAATCATGGTTTTAGGGGGGAATCTATCAGAATAGAAGCATAATAGTAGGAAGGAAGCATGGTTTATTCAGGTCCACAGGATCATCTGGGAACAAGTTATGGAATTTTTACATGTACTTATGCAGTATCATCAACATGGTAGTTTCAAAAAATATTTGTAACCCTTTTCCATTGATGTCAAAGGGTAAGAGTTTGCATACATTGATGCAAACACTAACATTAACTAAGGAATTAATTTAGGTAGAGAAATATTAAAAACATTGACATTGATTTAGACACTGACATTAACTAAGGAAGGAATTTAGGCAGAGAAAGATTACAAACATTGACATTGACTGAGGAAGGCATTTTTCACAGCGGGAGTTTTTGATTGGATGACATCAATGATAATTAATATCTTATAGTGTTTCTATCAATGCAAAAGAGGATATTTTTGCACATAGTAATGTCATTGATGACAAAAATATTTTAATTATTCCAAAGGGAAGGTTTGAGATAGAAGCAACATCATTCATGATGTCTAAGGAAGCAAAAACACTCTCCATGAAGTAGTATGCCAACAAAATTCTTAAAGGATCTCATCAAAGGTATTTGATTTTATTTGAGTTTTTGATGTAATTATGATGCTCTAAAATTATGAAAAATAACCTAGTTGTGTATGTCTCTTCGATACCTTTCCAACAATATATTATTCTCAGAACAAATCCTCCTGAATGAGAAGTTATGGCTAATTGAAGTTTCAGTAATAATTGAGGGACCAAACTTTAGGGACAAAACCCAAATATTAAATCTATTAAATAGTGTTCATGTTCAGAGTAGATCCACCATTGTCAAAGCAATCAACGACCTTGGGCATGAAAACCTATGCACTATATAATGCCATTAAAAGGAGTGCATTTTTCAAGCTGATTAGGGACATTCATAACATTTCAATGGAGGGATGATGGTAAAGATATGTGAGGTTTAATTATCCTTATCTACCAACTAGATGAAAACACATGGAAGCTTTATTTTGATGGTGATTTGGAGCTATTGATGAATGACACGTGGCATGATTGCACAGTCAACATGACACATTAGCAAGATGACATTATCTCAATGACATGGCACCACTAGGGACCATCATGTGGCATGGTGATTTGGAACACTTTGATTGAAAAAAATCTAAGAGGTGATATGTGACACCCCTGACATTCTACCACTTTTCTACCAAGTGGCATGATGATGTCATGTTCATCATGTAGATGACCAATGACCCCCCTAGGAAAATTTCACATGGGGTAGCGTCATTGGGCTAAGATTGAGGGATGAACGTCAGCTCTACCAATCATATGGTTTTCTAAAGGAACATATGCTGACTCAATCATATGGTATGGACAAATGGTTTAAAGTGCTTCGGGTTTCCAGGTGCATTCATTAGCTATCTCCTTACATTTATATGTGGAGAAATATTTTATTGTCGGTCCTCCATAGCCGTGGCACATAAAAAACAATATATATGGTACAACCAAGAGCTCGAAGAATGTATCGCAAGTTTGCAGTAGTTGTCTCTAGTTTGCGGTTGAGACTGAGACTTGAGCTTAAGAGCTCTATATTTTGTTCTATTTAGTGAAGTTGGACAGAAAAATAAACATAGGTAGTGCACAATATCCTTATACCAATCAGAGCACAAAAATTTGTATTAAATACCTGTTTTGGACTTTATTTGACCTTCTTCATTAACAACTCCATCCACTGGTGCCAACAGATTAATTCCCAAGGCTTGAAAATTTGTCTCTGTCAACAAATTCGCTAATCCCCGTCCCTTGACCAGCTTGGTGGGTTTGATGTCCAAATCATACTCTTGGATTTTTGCTATCCACTTCCCCCTTTTTCCTTCAATATCGCTTTGGACCATCACGTCTTTCACAATAGAATTAGGAACATAAGCAGTTATTTGGGACTGCAACATGTAAGTCTTGAAGGCTTTTAATGCTTTGACCAAAGCATATACTTGTTTCTCTAGAATATTGTATTTGAGCTCAGCATCTCTGAGAACTTTACTGAAAAGTGCAACTGGATGCTCCTTACTGTCTTCATTTTTCTGCAACAACACAACAACAATAGTATTGGGGGATGCAAATGAGAATACTTGAAAGGCTTTTTGATAGTCTGGACTAATCAGAAATGGAGCTTCCTACAGTGCTTCCTTTATTCTAACAAATGCATCTCTTGCTTCCTTATCCCATTTCACTTATACATTTTTCTTCAACATATTTGTTATAATTCTCACGATCTCAGCATAATTGGGCACAAACCTCCTCAAAAATTTTATTTTTCCTAGGAATATCTGGATATCCTTCTTGCTTTTGGGTAAAGGAATAGTCTAAATGGCTTCCACCCTTGTTGGGTCAATATTTTCTCCTTGTTTAGAAACTATGTGCCCCAATAATTTACCTTCTTCTAAGGCAAATAAATATTTCTTGGGATTTAATGACAGACCAAAATTTCTGCACTTTTAAATTTTTTTTTGCAAATGCTCCAAGTGTTCATCATCTGACCTTGAGAAAACAATTACATCATTCAGATATATAACTAAAAACCTGTCACCAATGAAGGCTATGTTCATGGCCCTATGAAATGTTTCACTTGCATTCATCAGGCCAAATGGCATCCTTGCGTACATGAAGGTGCCCCAGGGAGTAGTGAAAGTACTCTTCCTCTGATCTTATTTTTCCACTGCTACTTGATTATACCCAGAAAATCCGTCAACCATAGACAACTTGTGAGCTCCAATCACCCTTTGTAAGACAATCCATTTTTGGAAAAAGACAATTATGTTTTATAGACGTTGTTGATAAGCGGTTGTCATTGATGTCAACCTATGCAGCACCAGGGGCTAACCCCATATTACATGGGAATTTTGACCTATCAAATTAATATATTCTGGGTCAATAATTATTTTGATGATTTCTACTTGTCGAGATGTTTCTGTTGATATATGGCATGCCACGTAATTATTCACGGTTTGACAGATATTCATGTTTGAAGTTTATACCCCCAGTTAGTGGGCTAAAACCCCATAGGATTGTTGCATGGGTTATTGAAAAGTCATAATTAATATTTTTTAATCTCCTAAAATCCCTCCCACGTTCACTTGTTGAAGCCCCTCTCAACCTAAGCATTTATATAAATTGTGATCCTCATTTCCTCCTTATGAAGGGGATTTCGCCATCTGAAACAGGTCATCGTGGAATTTTCGCTCTAAATTTTTTTCTAAGAAGTTTCAGAAGTGGAAATTTTTATGAGGCGAAGCCGAAATCCTAAGGATGCTGCTGTGAAAATTTCAGATCAAGGTGCAAAATATTTTCGGAGATATGATCTGTGGAAGTCAGTGTTTTTGTAGGCTCCTAAAGTTCATCTCAAAGAATTGACCTTGGTAAAATATTCATAACTTTCTCTCTCTGAGTATCGAATTGGAATTCTGTAAAAAGTGGCAGATAGTGCATAGTCTTTATTTTTCTCTCTATCAATTTCAGAGTTGAATGAAGAAACAATGACACGTGGCACGTCGTACAAGTTCGCTATGCTGAAACAGTCCATAATTAGGGCATTGTGAGATAATGGGTATAACTCTCTCTTGAAGAATCCAAATTGGGTCAGACCTATGGCATTGGAAAGACGACTCAGAGGAATACTACAGGACCGAAAATCAGATATTGGGGATCTGAAATAACATAGATACGCCAGATTCAATATCGAGCTCCTAGAAGGCAAGGAAAAGGCTAGATCATGTGTTGTCAAGGGCTACAAAGGACTAGAATTTCTAGGGAAGAAAAGAAAAGCAAGGTACAGAAGAGGGTAGCATGATAAGAGCAGCAACCAAGGTGCAAAACAACAGCAAGAAGTTCATCACATGAAGTCTTCAAGTGGGCAGCACTGCATACAATCATTGTAAAGGTATCATTGTAAATACATTATTGTACAAATTGTACTAGTATCTATCTGCCAAGGGTTGAAGAGGCAGTCTTGGGAGGTCTAGGATCATCATTAGGTGGTTGTGTCAAAGTTGGGGTTATGGTCTAGTATATCTTCTTCTTCTACTTCATTCTATATCATTGTAAAGTGGACCATTTTCCCTGGTACGGGAGTCCATTCTTCTTTTATTCTTCTATAGGGTGGTAGGGTGGTGCTAGGGTGAGTTGTAGCTCAATGGGTGTTGGGGCATCCGTTCAGTTGACTACTGAAGAATCTCGGGTGTTGGAGCGTCCATCCAGTGGGAGCTGGAGAAGAATGCTTTTCTAGATTCTAGGAAGTTGGAGCTTTATTTTCAATTGGAGTTGAATATTAAAGAATTATTAGAAAAGCATTAGGTGGTTTTTGTCTCGGAGTGGGTTTCCACCTTAAAAGCTGTGTGCATTTGTGTTCCTCTTGTTTGCTGCTATCATTGTACAAACACTGATAATAATTGAAGATTAACTAATGCTCTAATTGAAAGGAATACTGATTCACCCCCCCTCTCAGTATTTCCAACAATTGGTATCAAAGCTTGGTTCCTTCAATAGCAGTTTAATAGCTGGAAGGAGGTCATGGAGCATACCAAGAATGGTGTACCTCTATTCAATGGAAATAATTATGCACTCTGGAAAGGAAGAATGGAGGTTTATCTCTTGGCGCAAGGTTACGAAGTATGGGACACTGTTCAAAATGGATTTACATCAACTACGGATGAACAAGGTAAGAAGAATTTGGTAAATGATGCAAAAGCAAAGAATATTATTATCGGTGGACTTATTGAATCTGCTTATCATAAGGTGTTGGGTTGTAAAACTGCCAAAAATGTATGGGACAAGCTTGAGAATATATATGCAAGTGACTCAAATGTCAAAGAAGCAAAGCTTCAAATCTATAGAGCAAAATTTGAGCAACTCAGAATGAAAGAAGATTGCAACATTGCTACATACTTCCAATACGTTGATGAAATAACCAATACTCTGGAAGGATTGGGAGAGCCAGTTGATGAGAAGACTATTATACGGAAGATTCTTAGAACGTTACCAGGGAGATTCAACCCAAAGGTATCGGTCTTAGAATACAGTGCAAATCTGGACAAACTCAGCAAAGAGGAATTACATGGAGTTCTCATAGCATATGAAATGAGACTTGATGAAGAAGAGGGTACTTCGCATCTAGAAACTACGTTCATTTCATCTAAGAAAACCAATAAGGATAAACAACCTTCAATTGAAAAGACATGCACCTGCAAGTGTGAAGAAAAGGGAGATGATGAAGAAGGTCTTTCAAATGAAGAATATGCTTACTTTACGAGAAAACTAAAAATGGGTAAGGGAAAATTCAAAGGTAAACTTCCATTGATATGTTTCAACTGTGGTGAGGTTGGGCATTTCGCAGCAAAATGTCCAAACAGAAGTGATGGCAACTCAAAAGGAAAGAAAGGCTTTAAGAAATTCAACAAGCAAGGATCCAAAAGGAACTTTCTCTCTAAAGAAGATAGCTCATCATCCGATGAAGACAATGACAGCAAAGAAGAAGCCAATGAGAGAGTATTGTTTATGGCCAAGCACAATAAACCCAAGCACAATAAACAAGAGGTATCAAACAACGAAGAAGAAGGATTGACCATAGAAGATTTTTATAAGGAAGCAATCAAGCTTATAAAAGATCTCAAGGCAGAGAAGATCTGTTCCAATACTCTTGAAGAACAAGTTCAAGGTCTCAAAATTGAAGTTGAAGAACACAAATGCATTGAAGAGTCACTTCAAAATAAGTTGGAAGAAAGCAACCAAGAAAGGGAAGAATTAGAAGCCGAAGTAGTCTCGTTGCGTGAGGAAGTGAAGAAAGGAAAAACTATCCAAAACTATGCCAACAGCTCAAGGGCATTGGAAGAACTCATCAAAAATCAACGATCTTACAACGACAAAACTGGCATCAGTTATAAAGAAGAAGAAGCAGGACCTTCTACAACAAAATACAATGAACCTATGAGATCTGACATGCATGTAGACTTCATTGGACAAGATTCGCAAGAACAACCTTGGAAGACAATTCCTTGACGAAGATTTCCATCCAGGTACCAACATATTTTTTATGGCTACTATTATTCATGAGGAAAATTTGGTCATAAAGCTGTAGAATGTCGCACGTACCCCAGGAATGAATACAATTCCAGGAGATCTGTCTAATATGAATCTCCCAGTGCTCAGTGAAACATCAATAGATTTTAACATTTAAGAAATAATATTGAACGTTACAAATGTCAAAACTTTGGACACATAGCTAGAGGCTGCAGACTTGAAAATCCTCTAGAAGAATCTTCGAAGCCACATAACGAACGAACATGGAAGAAGAAGAAGACTGATAATTGTGCTCTCGCTCTCAAGGTTCAAAACAAAAAGATGCGTGGGATGTTGATAGCGGTTTCTCAATGCATATGACTGGAGATAGAAATAAATTTGTATCTCTAAAAGAGAATAAGGATGGAACCGTGTCCTTTGGAAATGATGGATCTTCAAATGTTATAGGATCGTGTACTGTCACTCTCGGAAGAAAATATGCTCTAGCCAAGAATGTTCTATTGGTTGAAAACATGAATCACAATTTTCTCAGTGTTGGAAAAATGTGTGATGAAGGACACACAATACTATTCAAATCCACAAAATGTGAAATCAGGAAAGGCGGGTATGGTGAAATTGTGGCTACAACAAGTCGAGCTCCAAATGACATATATGTTATGGATGAAGCAACTAAATCATGTCTAATAGCTAAAGAGGATGATATAATATTTGGTAGCAATGATGATCGACTAAGTAAGAAGTTTGCTACAAATATGCAAAGTGATTTTGAGACGTCTTTACTTGGTGAGTTGACATACTTATTAGGGCTTCAAATATCTCAGCAAAAGAAAGGAATATTTATATGTCAAGCCAAGTACATCAAGGAAATGCTCGATAAATTTAAAATGGAAGATTTCAAACCCATCCTTACTCCAATGCTATTAGGTTGAAAATTGAGCATAGACGACTCATCTAAGGATATGGATCAAAGGTTGTATAGATCTATGATTGGTAGTCTTCTATATGTAACAGCCTCCTGGCTAGATGTTATGCACGCAGTTGGACAAGTAGCAAGATTCCAAGAAGCACCAAAAGAATCACATATTATTGCCATCAAAAGAATTATTTGATATCTAAAGGGAACAACATAATATGGCTTGTGGTATCCCAAGAGTAACAATCTCATTATTCATTCCTTTACAGATGCAGATTGGGCAAGAAGTGTTTATGATCGTGAGAGTACTCGTGAAGCATTCGAATATCTTCACCAGAAGCTTGGGATTATCCCAAGTTCTCATTAGATTTCCTTATTCAGAATATAAAGGGGGAGTGGAAGTGTGTACAGGTCCACAGGATGGTTGTTTGTCATGGAGAGTTACCCTTTGCCATTGATGTCAAAGGGGGAGAGAATTTTTTAGGAAGAGGTGTCATGATCGCAGGGGAAGTACTTGTGTTGCCATCAATGCCAAAGGGGGAGATTATTGATCAGCGGTTGTCATTGATGTCAACCTAAGCAGCACCAGGGGCTAACCCAATATTTCATGGGAATTTTGACCTACCAAATTAATATATTCTGGGTCAATAATGCTTTTGATGGCTTCTACTTTTCGAGATGTTTCTGTTGATATATGGCACGCCACATAATTCTTCACGGTTTGAGAGATATTCATGTTTGAAGTTTATACCCCCAGTTAGTGGGCTAAAACCCCATAGGGTTGTGGCATGGGTCATTGAAAAGTCATAATTAATATTTTTTAAGCTCCTAAAATACCTCTCACGTTCACTTGTTGAAGCCCCTCTCAACCTAAGCATTTATATAAATTGTGATCCTCATTTCCTCCTTATGCAAGGGATTTCGGGCCCATATGAAACAGGTCATCGTGGAATTTTCACTCTAACTATTTTTCTACGAAGGGTCAGAAGCTGAAATTTTTATGAGGCGAAGCCGAAATCCTGAGGAAGCTTTTGTGAAAATTTCAGATCAAGGTGCACAATACTTTCTGAGATATGATTTGTGGAAGTCAGTGTTTTTGCAGGCTCCTAAAATTCATCTCAAAGAAGTGACCTTGGTAAAATCATCATAACTCTCTCTCTCTGAGTATCAGATTGTAATTCCATAAAAAGTGGAAGATATTTCATAGTCTTTATTTTTCTCTCTATCAATTTCAGAGCCGAATGAAGAAACAATGACACGTGGCACGCCATAAAAGTTCGCTATGTTGAAACAGTCCATAATTAGGGCATTGTGAGATAATAGGTATAACTCTATCTTGAAGAATCCAAATTGGGTCAAACCTATGGCAATGGAAATATGACTCAAAGGAATACTACACAACCAAAAATCAGATATTGGGGATTTGAAATAATAGACATACACCAGATTCAATATCGAGCTCCTAGAAGGCAAGGAAAAAGCTAGATCATGTGTTGTCAAGGGCTACAAAGGACTAGAATTTCTAGGGAAAAAAAGCAAAGAAAGGTGCAACAGAGGGTAGCATGATAAGAGCAGCAACCAAGGTGTAGAACAGCAACAAGAAGTTCATCACATGAAGTCTTCAAGTGGGTAGCACTGCATACAGTCATTGTAAAGGTATCATTGTAAATACATTATTGTAAAAATTGTTCAAGTATCTATCTACCAAGAGTTGAAGAGGTAGTGTCGGGAGGTCTAGGATCATCATTAGGTGGTTGTGTCAAAGTTGGGGTTATGGTCTAGTGTATATTCTTCTTATACTTCATTCTATATCATTGTAAAGTGGACCATTTTCCCTGGTACGGGAGTCCATTCTTCTTTTATTATTCTACAGGGTGCTAGGGTGGTGCTAGGGTGAGTTGTAGCTCATTGGGTGTTGGGGCATCCGTTCAGTTGACTATTGAAGAATCTCGGGCGTTGGAGAATCCATCCAGTGGGAGCTAGAGAAGAATGATTTTCTAGATTCTAGGAATTTGGAGCTTTATTTTCAATTGGAGTTGAATATTAAAGAATTATTAGAAAAGCATTAGGTGGTTTTTGTACCGGAGTGGGTTTCCACCTTAAAAACTGTGTGCATTTGTGTTCCTCTTGTTTACTGCTATCATGGTACAAACACTGATAATAATTGAAGATTAACTAATGATCTAATTGAAAGGAATATTGATTCACCCCCCCCCTCTCAGTATTTATAACAGACGCTCGGTTCAAGTTCCTGAAGTCTACACACAGTCTAATCTCTCCATTATTCTTTCTTACAGGGACCATATTGGAAACCCAGTCTGAATATCTGAGAGGGACTATAATTTTCGACTGCAATGTTTTCTTCACTTCTTTTTCGATTGGAGCTAACAACAAGGGATTGATCTGTCTGAGCTTCTGTCTATGTGGTTTGAGCCCTTCCTTCAATGGAATCTTATGCTGTATAATGCTTTTGTCATATGTTTTCAGGTCTTCATACGACCAGGAAAACACATCCATATACTTCTTAAAAATATCAATGTACCTTTCTTTGTATTTTTTGAGAACCCCTTTGAATAATTTCACTATTTTGGGTTCATGCTGAGTTCCCAAATTACAATATTCCATCTCTTCTTCTTGATGTGTTTTCCTCGAATCAACAGAAACATCATTAGCATCGAATAATATTTCAAGGGGAACCAACCCTCTAGGGAGCACATTATCTTTCAATTGGATAATCTTCTATTCACCTATTTACTGCTTGAGATTTCTTATTTATATTATATTCTCTGTGTGTTCTTCCTCTTGGTCTATCTCAGCATCTTCAAAGTTTCCAATCATTGTCAGGAACTTATTTATCTTTTCATCATCATCAAACACCTGCCAATGTTTCACATTGTCAGGGATAGAAGGTCTATGTCTGACTTCAATTTCGTACCTTAGCTTGGGATTTATGGGAGGTTTGAAAGTTTTAGCTGCAACTGCTAAAGAATTGGCCAATCTATTCTCCTCCCTCGGGATATACTAAAGATTGAAGGCTTCGAAATAGTTTTCTATCATATCCCAAACTTCATTCCTGTACGATCTTAATCTCGGATGCTTGGTTTGACAAATATTCTTGATCTGCCTTATTATCAACTCAGAGTCACCATAATTGAAATACATATAACCCCCATCTTCTTAGCAACTTGAAGGCTTGAGATTAAGGCCTCATATTCAGCCACATTGTTTGTCGAATCAAATTCTAGTTTAAAAGAGAATGGCATGAGGTTACCTTCTGGTGATATTAGCAAGAATCCGACACCTGCACCTTCCTTGGAGTAGGTGCCATAAAAGTAGCACTTACAAATCTTCTTTGAGTGCATATCGTTATTTACAACTGCTGAAAAGAGCTGCTTCCTTGTGCCTTTAGAAAATTCTGCATCTTCATGCAACATGAAACAAGAAAGATCTTTTGTTTCTTGATTATAAATGGGGAAATTTCCTACATCTTTCTTAGAGGTGGTCTTCACAAACCTCGTTTCCCTGTAAAATCTCCTTTCTTCCCCATTAAAAACTGGAATGATAGCATAAGTGAAATATAACTTTAGTACACCTCCAAACTTAGCTCCCCAAGACCTTGACAGGAGCATTCCAAACCTGGCTGGTATGTCAGCAACCACTACATCCATGACTATACTCTTTGTTGGGATTTGTGCCAATAAATCTGCTACATATTTAATCAACCCAACACATTTCACCCTTTAGGAATCAAATGAATACATATCCCTATAAGGTTTATTGATCTGTAGGTTAAGCTCCTTCATAAAAGACAATGGCATGAGGATATAGGATGCTCTCGAGTCCAGCATGCAATTATGTAGAGTAAAATCATGAATCAATAGAGAAATATAGAAGGGTGGAACATACGAATCTATTTCTTCTACATGAGGGCCAAAGGTGGCCACTGGATTTTCTTCTTGTAGGTTCACTATGTCACTTATGTCTTCCACCTGTGTGAGATTAATAAACTCTGAAATTTCTTTCTTGTAAGCTGGTATTTTAGCCAATTCTAGAAGAGGTGCCTGAATTTTAACCTTCTCCAACTCTTTTTCCAAAATGAAGGCATGAGTTTTCTTAACAACTTTTTTAGGTTCGTCTTCACTCTTTCTATAATCTGCCGCTTGTTTGGGTACAGGAACAACTCTCTCCAAAATATTAGTGTCAACTATTTTGTCCTGGGAAGATTCAGCTTGTTGCACATTTGTTCTCTTAAGTGAGTTTGTAGGTTGTTTCCCATTAATGACCTATTTCACAGGGTCCTTATGTTGTGGAGTCACCATTGGAGAAGGAATGAAAACTTGTTGTTCACCTGCATTATCTTGCACTCTAGATCCCTTTCTAGACCTTAAATCATACTTTTTATGTAACTCAACTTGCATGAAGTCTGTGAATTGTCTACAATATTCATCCATCTCATCTTGATCAAAAGATACTTCAGCTTCAACATATTCTCCCTCATAATCTTCCTCTTCATCCTCTTCTATTTTGTACATAGTAGATACCTGATCCTTGACCTCCCTTTGGTCATATTATGATGGCTCTGTGGGTGCTGCTTCTATATACAACGGTTCTTGAACCTAGTCTTGATCTCTTCTTTCCCTCTACAAAATTTGCGGGGGATGTCTTTTGAATTGAGGGTTGAACCCTCCTCAGTTTTGTTGTATGTGCCTTTGGGAGTTTTTATTTTCCAATTCTATCTTATATAGCTTATTTGTCAAAATTTTTTATCACCCTTTCCATACCTTCTATCCTCAGATCTTGTGATGGTTCTTCTTTTTCTTTCCCCTTCTCTTAGACTGGTTATTTCCCTTTCGCCTTTCCAATTGCAGTCATATTAGCTTCAATCTCTAAAGCGTCTATCTATATCTTCTCAGAGTAGGGGCTCTTCTTTATCTCAATGTAAAGCTAAAATCAGATTCAAAAGCCCCAACAAAAACTACCTTTGCTCCTATGGGGGGGGGGGGGGGGGAGGGGGCTTCATCTCTATGGGTAAACTATTGTACAATTTGTTGAATATTTTTACAAACTCAGAAATGTCTTCATTAGGCCTTCTTTTAATTGCATTAAACTCTGTCAATGAGTAACCATGATCTCTCTTTTCTCCCCATCTCTGAGTGAATATATTTTCCAACTCTTCCCAGTTATGTATTGAACCATTTGGTAAACCTTTGAACCATTTTCTAGCCTCTCCATCTAGAGAATATATAAATAGTATCATCACAACATCCAGGTGTTCTACCATCAAATTCTCAGGAAAAGTGCAAAACAAAGATAAATGTTGTTTTTCAGTTACTTCATTTTCTCCAATGAAATGAGGAAGTAATTTGAGTTATTCTTGAGGCATGGCGTTCATTGGTTGTGCAAGATTTAGTGGAGCATATATGTTCGTTAAGAAAGTTGGTACTGCCATATTAACAACTTGGTTAACTACTCCTTTAGCAGTTGAGGCTGACATTAGGGGAATTTTGAGGTCTAAAATGGGCCTCCTAAGGAAATTATAAAATAATAGTGGATATAATAAAATAAGATTTGATTAAATCATCAAATTTAAGAGGGAAAAAAAGGAAAACTATTTTTTCAAATCGTATTTTCAACTTATCTCCCTATGGGTTTACTCAAATTTCGAGCAGAAACACTCATTGCATGCAAAATTTGATTTCTCATCCAAAGAGTACCATGTTGCATACTTTCAATGGACCCTGCTACATGAAAAATGAGAAATACATGAAAAAAGTGATTGTAAACACATTTTTTCATGTATTTCTCATTTTTCATGTAGCACGATCCATCAAAAGTATGCAACATGGGTACTCCTTTGATGAGGAATTAAATTTCTCATCCAACGAGCACTCCTGCTTGATATTTGAGTAAAGCCTTAGGGAGATAAGTTGAAAATATGAGTTGAAAAAATAGTTTTATTATTTTATTATTTTTTAATATTTTTACTTTTTTACTCCAAAAATGGTGAATCATTCCCCATGGTTGATATCATCATCTTGAATCCTATTGGTTCTTATAGAGCTTAATTTTTTTGTACATTTTTCTTAGGAGACCCATTTTAGACCTCAAAATTCCCTTAATGTGAACCTGCTGTGAAAGTGGATGAAGGTGTAGGTAAAACTAATATGGGAGTGGGTTGATGAACAATGGAAAAAGAACCAGCAACTATATTTGGTTGAGCTTGAGTGAAGGTAAAACAAACAGACTTGAAATAATGTTCTTCTAACTTAGGGCCTTGAAAATAAATGGGTGTGGAAGGAGAATCTTGTTCTAAGAAAGAGAGTTCCTCAAAAATATCTTCAAACAAAGGGTTATGAGAACTACTACTAGGAGCATAAAATGTAGGATTAGGTGTTGAAGGAGTTTGAGGTTTTTGAGCCCTTTTTGAAACCAATCTTTCTGGATCTGGAAAATCAGGGACTATTTGCTGTGAGGTATCCGACCTCATGTGAGGTCTTTTGAAAGCCATAATTTTGAAAATAACAAATACAACCCAGTATTTCCTCCTCACTGAACAGCCAAAAGAAATAATGTGAAAACCCAGGGAAAAATAAACTTCGTTCTTCGTCCCTGGAAAAGGTGCCAGAAAATTATGTACCTCAAGAAACAATCCCTTGGTTGTGGTAAGGAATCAGTGCTTAAGACATTTTATAAATGTATGTCACAATTACTATATCAAATGGCCTTTGTTTAACACCCTTGGAATTCAGTTACTTAATACCCTCAATAATCTGAAATAATGAAAGCCTTCACAATGCCATAAACTGTTGATATTTGAATGGAATGAAAAGAAGAACTGTAAGAGAAACTCAAAATGATATGCTGAAAACATAGAATCTACCACTTTTAAGTTTCAGAGGAAATTTGTGGAGGAAGAGAGAACTTAAAATAATATGATGTAAACACAGAATCTATCACTTTAAAGTTTTATTAGGAGTTTATGAAGAGAGAATAGATGAGGCGAAGGAGCGAAAATTAAGGTTATTCAACTCTTACTCACAAATGTGATTAAGAAACTGGCTGCTACATTACTTCACTTAATTAAAATAGGAATAGCCACAAAGAGAAACATGAAAGACGTATCAACATCAACAGGTGTAGGAAACTTGATCTTCTTTCATTAATTTCTAAGAGAATTCATTCATAAACTAACAACCATCCAGAGGTCCAAAACTCAGAACCCCTTTTCTTTATTTCTCTCTCCTTAAATACATCAGAGTAGTTCATAACTCCTGAACTTCTTGAACTCTTCAACTTCCTAAACTGTTAATATTACTTATGCAATTATAACAAGAAAACAAATTGAAACTTGGAAATACGGTTAGTTTTGTTGAATCTGATGTTGCTGATGCCTCCTCTCGGAGTGTTGAGGTGTCCTTTCTGGCTATGATGCAACAGTTGCACCTTCTATAGAGATGCCTCAGTCCCCAACTTTGACCCAATTATCGTGCTTCCAATAGCGCCCCTTCACATTCTTCTGTCCAACTCTGCCGATGCCTCTGTGCTTCAAATGTTTCTATCATATTACCTGCTACCCGACTTTGCCTCTTCTCCTTTGATCTACGTCGGGTTGCTTACCCGAGTCTCTCTGCCATTTTTTTCCTGTTTCTTCCTGACCGAGGCGTTTCACCGGCTTTATGTTATAATCCTCTTTTTCTTCCTCCGACACGGTTTAACACAAAAAATACCTTTCTACTGGATTTGAAAACCTTTGGAGTTCTCTTTTGAAACCACAACACATCTTCCCACACATCGTATTTCGCTTTTTTTAGCTTGTATTTGAAACTCATCTTATAAGTCTTACGATGTGCGCTATGTGATCGGGCCCCACCGCATCACATATCGCACTTCAGCGACCATAACTCAAGCACTTTGAACTTAACGCTTAAAACTTGCGATGTGAGGTAAGTGGGCCACGTCACCACATACCGCTCTTCGACGAACTTAACTTTTACCTTCCATGCTCATTCACTAAAACTTTTGATTGGTGATTTTCGATCAGGTCCCGCCGCATCGCACATCGCACTCCGGTGATTTTAACCTTTACCTCTCACGTCTATCCTTTGAAACTTGTAGTTTGCGGTTTGAGAATTAATATCCGTCGTCCATCCCTCCGCTCTATTTTTGCGCTTCGATCCCAACCATCCATTTTTTCCTTTGCACCTCCCCAGAAACTCTTAATTTTTTAAGGGAAATGCACCCTTTCTCCGCCTCTTGAACTGTTCTGTACATGGACGAGCCTGACTTGACCCACCTTCACATCTTATCACGTAATGTTAATGCACCAACATATAAATTAAAGTTCTTCTACAACACAAATTTTTTTATATTTTCTATCATATATGATTTTTTGGTGTTTTTGAAAATTAATTCAAAGGTAAATGCAAATTAGCCACAACAAAACCATAAAAACCACAAGAAAACAATGATTTACAGGGGAACCCAACTGGTGAAAACCCCTCTGCAAATTTTCATTAATCATATGAGAATGAGAAACTATTACAATGTCTTGCTTCAATCTTGAAGCACACCCTGCACTGTAAACATGTTCTCTTATTGATTGTCATTCTCTAGCAAACACTTAGCCAATTCAAGGCCCCAACTTCCTCCTATTTCCTTGTGCAATTTAAGAGAAATTAGGCTCATAAATAATAGTGGAATTCCCTATTTCCTCATACGAATCCCAAGGAATTTATCACCTACTCAATTACCAAGCCTGTACACTCAACTAGGATACAATTGATAATTACAATGTGCCTTTTCCTCCACTCCAGATAGGAAATTCGAATTATATGCATGTCTGGGCTATTTTTAGCTAATTGACTAGTTTAACTGAGAGATCACTAAGCTAACAACAGTTCTACTACTCAAGTGACTCAATTAATTACTTGAGCTCAGTTAACTAAGTTCAGCTGAAAATAACTGAATTAGATTGTTATATTTTAGAAATCACTACATGCACAACTGTAATTCTAGCCTATAACTCAAATTTACTGAGGTAACTAGTAGAGAAGGCCATGTCACACTAGTTAACATCCATCCAAGTCATCCCGTTGATGTGGAAAATTGAATTACTAAATTTGACTAATGCACAAGTCAAACTTAGTCTTTCTTGCTACAATTTCTAACACACCCCAAGCTCACCACTCAAAGGAATAGTTAGGGGGAGAGCCCCATTTACTCATCTGAATGGCAGGGCTTATGATTTGTAAGGGTAGGAAAAGTTGGTGACCCTGTCTATCATTTAAAGGATAGGTTTACCACTCCTCTTAGTGTTAGGTGTCGGGGGAGGGATGCACATTTTTTTTTCTTTTTTTAGTTTATTTATAATAATTTTGCATGAAATAGCATTAGGATTTATGGCTATAGTTTGAATTTTTTTTCAATTTGACCATATAAAAATGGGGGGTGCTACTCTTGACACCACTTTTCAATTTATGGGTTGATTTTAAGGCTTTTGGGAAATAATATCCTTCATTAAATCCATGGTTTCAAAGAAGTTGTAAATATTACCTTAGAAATAAATAGGTGCTACTATTGTCATTAATTTTGTATTCAATGCTTGATTTGAAGGTTTTTTTAGGAAAATTTATGAGGTTGTTCAATTTGTTGGCCAGATAAATCGTTCTTGCGGACAAGACTGATCTCCCTAGTGTCAGAAGACAATCTAGCAACAAACGAACAACTAAGTTTGTCTTTCTCTAAGTATATTCATTTTACAAATAAATGCTATGAAGGTGTCGATCCTACCTTAGATCCAAATGCTTATTTGTAGTCGCAGTGCTTCCATTGCATCAATAATCCTTCGTCGCAACAAGGGCCCTTTTGTCACAAGAAAGTATTATCTTTCGTTGATCTACAATCACAAACAAGAAAATATCAATAGCACCTGTATAACAAATAATTATAAAACATACCTATCATAGTGATCAAGGAATCTATGAAATAAACGATCAAGCGACAGCTTATTGAAATAAACAATCGAACGACAATTTATTGAGAAAAACAGAACTTGATTGTATTAATCTTAAAATATACAGAAGAACCTTACAACCTTAGCCTTGATGTTTGAAAGGCCTTCCCGGGGTCCGAAGCAGGAATCTCCTCTACTCTGATAAGTCTTGCACTCTTCCTCCAGAAGCATAAAGAGGTATGTGATCTTTCCTCTCAAAAGCTCAGCAGAAAGAATTCTAAATCTCAACAGCACTTCAGCTCAATCACACATAAAGCTTGAACTCTAATCCTCAATCTCCAAAATCTCCATCAAAACTTCTTTTCTTGACTTAACCCAAAAGGCTTCCCAATGCCTCCTTTTATAGAGCAGATGAGGAGGTTAGGATTCCACCTTTAAAGGGATAGAATCCTCCTTCAAAGGGATAGGCTCCTCACATCAAGGGATTAGTTCCTTAAGGTGTGGGATACATGCACCTTACTAAAGCGTACTCATCCCCAAAAAATCTCATCCAGAACCTTCCAGAATTGACCAAAATTCAACTTTTAATCTTTTCTTTCACGCTTTTTGACTTTACAGGGGTACCGCACCTATAACACAGAGAAAGTGCATTCTAGAACGCAGTTTATCTTCACATTACATGCGTACCCAAGCTAAAAACGCATGCAGGCTTCATGTTACCTGCGTTCCCAAGGCTTTTTTGAGTTTTAAGGGTTTTTCCTCCAGTTTCAGGGCTTGGAATGAGGAACAAAGGTTGTAAGACTTGCAGAGGAGGTAAGTATGAGTGTCAATGAGCTCATACAGTCATCAGAATGTCAAGGTGACATTTTTCAGTGTAACAGATTGCCCCCTAAAGTGCGAAGTCTGGAATAGATGAAGATGAAGTCTGTCATATATGAAGAGTGAAGTACTTTATCATTTCAAGGATCATCCTGTGGACACCCCAGTCGGAACCTGTCAAAACATTCAATGCAAAATATATATATATATGTAATCATATCATCGCTGAGGTAGGCATTCCCATACTCAGATCAAAACTAACTAAAAACTAACTCTAAATTGTTCTGATACAGGAATGATTTTGAATACATCACAGTATAGACATATGTCGACACAGCATGGACGCAGCCATCTGTTTATAAATAGTCTACTGTATGAATGATAACAAAATTCCTCGCAGCCTGGATGGTGGAAACTAGATCCAGGGTCTTGATTTCCGCATCTCGAACTAGTACGATTCTATCCATGTGATTAAATGTGTTGAAGTCGAACATGGTAGAAACCACTTGATTACCAATCAATAATGTAAACTGTTAACAAGTGTGAGAGAAACCACCAGTAATGTCAATGGCTCTCAAAGTACTCAGTACAATCCATGAAATGTGAATGAATGAGCTGAAGTCGAACATCTCACGAAATCATTCGATCGAAGGTCAATGATGCAACCTGTCATCGAAGGCAAGAAACCTGCCATTGAGGCATGCAGATTTCAAGGTACTGACGATTTCTGGATCAACTTCCTAGATAATGTGCTGATGTCGATAGAAAGTGATCTATCGTAGGCAAGCCACAACACGAAATCATAGATCAAGTTTTGAAAATATATTGGCAAGGACTGACTCAGGGATGGTCAAAATGGATGACAGATATTTTGCAGATGAATGGTTTATTTGAACTATCCTCTTGAACACATAACGACACTGCAGATGGCTTGGTGACAATTGACCCAAAGCTAATACCCAGAAACTGGCTGAAGACTTTCAATGTGGTTTGATTAACTGTTAGGTAAAGGATTTCCCAACCCAGGTGAAAAAAAAGTGTCGTGTTCAAGAGTGGTTAACGGCTTTCTGAATAATCAAAATGTAACAAACAGGTTCGTTTTTCTCTCTTTTCCCCCACCATTTCTGGCAAGTACCTCTTTATTTTTGACAAGCTTGAGGAGGATAACATTTACTTGTTTATAAGCTCATCCTTCAGATGAGTCCAACTTATTTTAAGATTCGAACCTAAGAAGGAGTGGTTCGTTCCTGTTTAAAATTGAATAGGTCCTTTACTGTTAAGTTTTAACGAGTCCAGTATAGGAGAAACTCAGTATTTTTCATTTTTAGGGAGTCATAAGAAAAAACTTAAGAAAAATACATGGGTGTACTTTTTCATAAATTTAGTCTCTTGAGCCTGAAAAAGGATAAAATAATGCGGGAGAGAACTCTATTGACCATAATTAGTCAACGTATACCTTTTTCGTAAATAGTCCATTTCAGTCCGTAAAAGGGGTAAACTTATACTGAAGGGACGATCATTCATTTACTTTAACGAGTTCGAATAATCAAGTACTCGGCAATATTTTCATGTTTAGAGAGTCTGAAAAGGGCTTAAAAGAGGACTCCATAGTTTCGCTTTTTCGGTAAGTTTTAACGAGTTCGAAAAAGGGATAAAAATGTACTCATGGTTTTCACTTTTTCGTAAGTTTTAACGAGTTCGAAAAAGGGATAAAAATGTACTCCTGGTTTTCACTTTTTCGTAAGTTTTAACGAGTTCGAAAAAGGGATAAAAATGTACTCCTGTGGCCGACTTTCAATTTAATTTACGAGCAGGAAAAGACGGAAAGAACTCGGCATTTTCATGTGTTTTACGAGAATGAAAAATAGCAAAATGATCTCGGGATTTTCATGAGTTTAACGAGTCTTGAAAATAACCAAAATTGACTCAAGATAGGTTTCATTTTTACAAAAGCTTGAAACATAGTAAACTATGCTTCAGAGTGGTTTCATTTTTACACAAGCTTGAAACAGAGAGAAAACTATGCTTGATGCCCCCTAAGCGTAACTTCTAGAGTGCATGCCCCCCCAGCTTCATTTCATTCAACTAAGTACACTGTTAGTAATAAATAGCTGGATGGAATGAAGGTTCATTTACGAGATCATATGAAAGACCCGACCTAAAAACTAACCTAAATATATTACTTAACATTTATGAGGTCTATTCAAAGACTCGACTCAATTAAGGGAGGATTTGTTTCATTTTTTAATGAGCTTGACACAGGAAAAGAGCTATGCTCATGGCAACGTGTTTCATTTTTTAACGAGGTTGACACAGTAAAAGGAACTTTCCTCAAAAACTACTTATTTCTAATCTACCTACATAACCTACTGATTCATTTTTTAATGAGGTTGACACAGGAAAAGAACTGTCCTCATACCTAATTCATTTTTTAATGAGGTTGACTCAGTAACAGGAACTATCCTCTGACCAACTGATTCATTTTTTAACGAGGCTGACAGAAAAGAACTGCCTCTCATACTTAATTCATTTTAATGAGGTTTACCTGAGAGAACTATCCCTCCACTTGGTAAATCATTCATTTTTACAATTAGAAGGTTTAATGTGAAAGAACTGTCCTCAAAAACTATTTATTCTAATCTATTAATCTACTCTACAATCTACCTACTGATTCATTTTTTAATGAGGTTGACACAGGAAAAGAAATTTCCTCATGGAAGCTTGTTTCATTTTTTAAATGATCTTGACACAAGAAAAGAACTATACTCTCGACTAACTGATTCATTTTTTAATGAGGTTGACACAGGAAAAGAACTGTCCTCATAGAAGCTTGTTTCATTTTTTAAACGAGCTTGACACAAGAAAAAGAACTATGCTCAGAAACTACTTATTTCTAATCTAGCTACAATCTACTCTCTACAATCTACCTACTGATTCATTTTTTAATGAGGTTGACACAGGAAAAGAACTGTCCTCATCGCCGACTGATTCATTTTTTAACGAGGTTGACACAGTAAAAGGAATTATCCTCAAAGACATGTTTCATTTTATTTTTTTAAAGAGGTTGACACAGTAACAGGAACTATCCTCAAACTCACTGATTCATTTTTTAACGAGGTTGACACAGTAAAAGGAACTATCCTCAATCACTGATTCATTTTTTAACGAGGTTGAAACAGTACAAGGAACTCTCCTCACTCACTGATTCATTTTTTAACGAGGTTGACACAGTACAAGGAACTCTCCTCACACTCACTGATTCATTATTTAACGAGGTTGACACAGTAAAAGGAACTATCCTCAATCACTGATTCATTTTTTAACGAGGTTGACACAGTACAAGGAACTCTCCTCACACTCACTGATTCATTTTTAATAAAGTTTATAAATAGTGCCGAACTATCCTCTATCACTGATTCATTTTTTAACGAGGTTGACACAGTACAAGGAACTCTCCTCACTCACTGATTCATTTTTTAACGAGGTTGAAACAGTACAAGGAACTCTCCTCACACTCATTGTTTCTAATCTACAGCCTGTTGGAGGTTTCCTCAACACAACTAACATTTACAGCCATGGTTGGTTGGTTGACTTCTTTCTTATCTTGCTTCTTCTTCTTCCCTTTCTTCTTCTTCGCCACCTGGTTACTAGCGTCAAGGCTTTTACCAGGCGAAGAGGAAGAAATGGAGGAAGAAATATTAGACGAAGAAGGTAAAGGGTCAACAAAAGGTTGGTGATGTTGAGATGGTGAATTCTGTTTAGGTGAAGCATTCGGTTGAAGTGGAACAATTGGAGTATTCAGGGCCAACGAAGTTGAAAATAACCATATCGGTAAACCTATTGTAAATCCAGGTAATGACAATGTAGCCATATAAGGAGGACCAACATTTCCAAAGCAAGGAAAAGTACTAGGAATCTCATTAAGAGGGGTTCCTTGGTTGGTAAATTCCGGAACAGTTGCCATTATATTCAACTTCAGTGAATTTTATTAACAAATTAAAACTAAAATTAACAATTCACACCTAATAATTAAAATTCACAATTCACACCTATGGTCTCAAAAAGTAAAACGTTAAATTAACACGCTGCTTATCTGTAACTTATGAGCTAAACCAATACACAAACAAATAATCCCCGCACTAAAAACATCAGTTGTATAACCAACATCGAGAATTTAATAATGTAAAGGGTGGTTGGAACAAGCACCTTTAACTGCTATCAAATGATCTGCATAAGTTTCTTCACAAATTCATCTTCAGCAGTAGAAGAGAACTCCCCAGAGAGTCCAAGTAGTCTAGTCGAACGTCGCTTTTAGGTATTGTGGGGATTTTCCTCCACCGTCACCTTAGGAAATAACCCTATAGATTATGGCCATCATGGTTACCAACATAAACAAGAGTCTGCAATGTTCATATCCAGCGCTGTTAATGCGAAGGTTTAGTAACAAAGCTCAATCCCTCGAAGGTCTTGATATAATCCAAGGTTTACCCGACAGACCTGTGCTTCCCTTTGCAACAAGCTGGAACCATGTTGTCGTTTTTAATACGTGTATATCTTCTATCGTTCCCAATGAGGAAGGATTGATTACCTCACTGGTTTAGATATGATCTCGTGCTTGACTCCTTTAGGAGGAGCTTCCCAGAGCATACATGCAACAATTGGAATTTTTCCTACCACAAGATCGACTACTTGTTTGTTTTACTGTCTTGGAGAGTTAACTAAAACCTATTCCAAGACACTAGCCTAAGCTAGATTGGTGGAAAGAGACCTAAAAATGTAAAAATTACTAGATGAATTTTATTAAGCGCTGTGTTATTTAGGCTGTTATTACTCAAAAGGGTTAATGGATATGAAACCAATGATGTTATGACCCGACCCAAAATTGAATGCAATCGAATATGATAATGTAATCTTTTCAATTCGATGAATCCTAACTAAAGTAAGGAAAGAGTTTCCATTCACTTCCAACAATGCAAAGATTGATAACTAAGAGAAAATATAACAAATTCTCTAATGCACTAATTTCATCAAGAAAAACTAATGCAAATCAATCCCAAAACAATTTTTTATATTTTTGTGTTTTTAAAACAAGCATAAAAACATCTAAATTCAAATCAAAGAAAACTGATCTAAATCTACGATTGATTTTTCAGAATGTAAACTATGCAGTTGTAATCTATGCACAATTCACTCATATTCTGAAAATGAGAATTCTAATTATGCAAATGTGATCTATGCAAGAGAATTTTCAAACACAAGATGATTCTAATGTAATCTAAGAACCAATCAAGTGCAAGTCAAGAAAATCGGGTGAGATTTCCGAAGATCAAAAATAAAAACACTCAAAGACGATTAACACTCATACACAAACAAAAGCAAAAGGATGCAAAATTGTGAAAAGACTGAGACATACCTCCAAGTAATGACTAAAGGAAATCAAATTAAGAATTTCTCAAAAAAGAGACTCAAAACACCCAATTAACTTAATCGAGATTGATGAGATGAAGAATTTGCTAAAAGAAACTTAGAAACAAGAGATTTTTGACAGAAAAATACAGATCTGGGTAGATGCTAAGAATCCTAAATTAAATCTAAACTAAACTGAAAGAAGAAATCTAAGTTTTTCAAGACTTTTAACAAGGTCCGCAGGTCCCAGAAATAACAGGTGCGGTCCCGCACTGGTTACCTAAGGAAAGTGCGGAGATGCCCGCACTGTGTGTGAAGACAAAGTGCGGTCCCCTGAAAACTTCAAGAAAAACATAAAAGATTTCAAAATTTTAAAAAAAAGAAGAAAAACTAAGCTACCCAGGCAGATATCCATCAATCAAAAACCAGGAAAAACTTTTCCTCAAATCAAAATAAAAGAGAACCAAAAACAACAAGTTCTTTCCCCATTAGAGTCGCCAACCTGTTGGTCGGATAAATCGTTCTTGCAGACAAGACCGATCTCCCTAGTGTCAGAAGACAATCTAGCAACAAACGAACAACTAAGTTTGTCTTTCTCTAGATATATTCGTTTTACAAATAAATGCTATGAAGGTGTCGATCCTACCTTAGATCCAAATGCTTATTTGCGGTCGCAGTGCTTCCGTTGCATCAATAATCCTTCGTCGCAACAAGAGCTCTTTTGTCGCAAGAAAGTATCATCTTTCGTTGATCTGCAATCACAAACAAGAAAATATCAATAGCACCTGTATAACAAATAATCATAAAACATACCTATCATAGTGATCAAGGAATCTATGAAATAAATAATCAAACGACAACTTATTGAAATAAACAATCGAACGACAATTTATTGAGAAAAACAGAACTTGATTGTATTAATCTTAAAATATACAGAAGAACCTTACAACCTTAGCCTTGATGTTCGAAAGGCCTTCCCGGGGTCCGAAGCAGGAATCTCCTCTACTTTGATAAGTTTTGCACTCTTCCTCCAATAGCACAAAGAGGTATGTGATCTTGCCTCTCAAAGTTCTTAATGAAATCAAATTTGTTAAATGACTTTCATCAAGATAAGCTGATAAATCCTGATTTCAATCTCTCTTCACTAATCTTGTTAAACTTAACCTCGAGGCTAACAATGTCCTGTGAGGAAATATTGAGATGTTAGACTGCACTTAAAATGACTAAGAATCCCTTCCAAAGGGATAGGGCCTTCAAGACTAAGGGATTAGTTCTTGCTAAAAGTATGACAGATACACTTACTAAATGTGACGATCCTAAAAAACCTATCTAGAACCTTTTCTGAATTGAATTTAAAATCCACTTTTTCAGTTTAATTTCGCGCTTTTTTATCTTTACAGGGGTACCGCAGGCATTACACTGGAAAAATGCGTTCTAGAACGCAATTTATCTTCACATTACCTGCGTACCCTAGCTAAAAACGCAGGCATGCTTCATGTTACCTGCGTACCCAAGGATTTTTTGAGTTTTAAGGGTTTTTCCTCCATTTTTAGGGCTTGGAATGAAGAAGAAAGGTTGTAAGACTTGCAAAGGAGGTAAGTATGAGTGTCAATGAGCTCATACAGTCAGCAGAATGTCAAGGTGACATTTTTTAGTGTAACATGGACCTCAAGCTAGTAATTTATCACTTGGAGGGAAACCTCAAAGTAGTCAAATATAGCCTGGGGGGCAACCTCAAGGACAACACATACCTCAGGGTCAATATCAACCCCAGGGACAATACATACCTCAAGGTCAATATTAACCCCAGGTACAGTATATGCCTCAACATCAGTACATGCCTCAAGGTCAATATCAACCTCAAGGGTAGTACCCAAGTCAAGGATTGAACCCTCCTTTAGGACAACAGTTATATTCAGAATAGCAAATGTTACAAGGAGGTGGAAATTATCCAGCCAATTATCATCCATATGTTCAACCAAGTTATGGTCCATCTTATGCACAATGTTTGTTGGGACCCTCATATCCCGGAATGGTGTGGGATCCATCCCAAGTCCAAAAAAATTTACAACCAAATGTGCAAGTACCTTATTATCAAGTTGGACAACAACTTGGTTAGAATCAACCTCAACAATCAGTCTATCCTACCATACAAATACTGGCATCTGGTCCTGTTCAACAACCTGGTCTGAGTACACCTAGGACTCCACCACAAACTGCTGCTCAGACTTATGTTCAACCTACCACACCTATTCCTGGAGTGTCTACAGCTCCTATTACTTATGCCCCTCAAACATCGGTACAGATTCCTCAAGTTTCTATTTCGCAGTCTGGACCTACAATTCAGACTACTGTTCAGATGCCTGCAGGAAAACCTGGTACAAGTAAAATTATAACAAGTCAACCTCAGTTTACTTATCAACCGTGTCAGGGGTCATACCAATATGGACTTGTTCCACAAAATCTAGCTTATCCGCAACAACCGTATCCTGGGTATACATATCAGACACCTGTTCAACCCCGGTATGGTCCAGTTATTCCTGGTTATCCAGGATGCATTCCAATTCCCAATGCACAAGCTATTCCTGGATATCCTAGTTATCCTCCTCGTGGGACTGGTTTAGTTTCATAAGGTTATAAAAAAGACCCTACCCGTCAATTTCCATTCATAGAAACTTTAGATTTACCTGATTTATCCCACCTTACGAATGATCCTATGTATTATCATCCGTATTGGTTGCCTATGCCGCATAATTTGCCCAGTGATATCCCTAAGTTTGAAGGAAAATCAAGAGAGGATCCTTCTAACCATGTCATGACTTACCACCTTTTGTGTGCATCAAATTCATTAATCGACGATTCTATTCGACTTAGACTTTTTCAGAGAACGTTAATAGGATTAGCTGCCAAGTGGTACATTGAATTTCCATGAGGCTCATTTACCAATTTTAACGCTCTAGCAACTGCTTTCTTAACTCATTTTCAGTTGCCAGTCAGATACGACAATGGCACGGAGTTATTAACTTCACTAAAACAATCTACATCTACGTGCATATCAGATCATATAAATGAATGGAGACGTAGAAGACGTTTCGTAAAAGTTTTTATCCCAGATCAAATATTGGCATAGTGGTTTATCAAATCATTGCTACAAAAAACCACTGAAGATGTAGCTAAAGGAGGAGTTACAAAAGAAAAATTTATTTCTCAAGCTCAGTATCTTGACTTAGTATATACCCAATTAGGTACTTTGTACAAGAAAATTCTCGATTTACCACGTCCTGGTTAGATAACAATAACTCCTTTAGGGTCTCATGCCGCTGACGGTGTAATCAGTTCAATCAGTACGACTAAGAGTAAGAAGAAATATTCAAAATTTACTTCTCCTATAATAAATTTACCTGATTCACCAAAAGGAGAATCTTCCCTGGAAACTTTTGTCGATATTCACATTGTAGATTCATCAACTACAAAGTCAAAATCTGGAAACAAGAAGAAATGGAAGAATAAAAGTAAACAGGCTTCATCTCCCAAGGAAAAAACTGATAAAAATGAATCGACTGATGATAAACGAAAACCTCGTTATCCTTGTCTTATCTATGAAGAGGATCATTTCACCAAGGAATGTCTGCATAGGGCCGAGGTATCTAAGTTCGTCAAAGGTTCGTCCACCCCCGCCGTCTTGAAGGATCCTTTTCCTATTCAAGATATCAAAATGATTGGATCTTCTTCTAATACATCAGCAGCTATTTTGATGGTTGCAACTCGATCGCAATATTATGGTAGTAAAAATCTCGTTGCTGGTAAAGAAGTAGAAAAATTTAATTCTACAACAGCTACATCTCCTTCGGTTTCTGATCCACTTCATATCGATAAACCAAATCCTGATTTAGTAATCAAACCGCCTACTAAAGGTTTACTTCATAAATCAGCTTTCAATCCACATGCGAGAGCTGCTCAGAATTAAAACATTGTGGAGGATTTAGCAATATCTCCTTCAGCAATGTCGGCCTTGGAAGTGCTGCAATCATGCCTAGCACAAAGGAAATTACTCTTACCAGCAATTGGAGCTGTAAATCTTCAAGATTCTAACCTCATGGTCTTCGATTTAGAAAATTTTACACCTCATCTCCCTCATCAAATGGCTTTTCAGATCCCAATACTAGTAAAAAATAGACGTTGCTTTCGTACTGTTATTGATGAAGGAGCATCAATGTGTATCATGTCGTTAAACTGTTGGAAATCACTTGGTTCTCCAACCCTTAACCAATCACCGACAATCCTCAAATATTTTGATGGAAGAGGATTCCATCCATTCAAAATTTTACAGGATCTACCTATAGAGGTCGAAGGAAAAACCGTTAATTTAGATGTGGAAGTAGTTGATGCCCCTCTGGATTACAACCTTCTTCTGGGTCGAAGTTGGTCTTATGCTAATACTGTTGTCATGTCATCTTCCTTTCTATTAATTATGTCTCCTCATCAAGGAAATATTGTGAAAGTCGATCAGCACTCATATTATTCGTCTGACCCAGCTTCTACGGATAGTATTCAGCACGTTGGAAAAACAACTATCCCTTATGAGGATGCAGGAGTAGGTTTAATCAAATATTCTGCTTTAATGGGAACTTTTTCTCTGCCTCCACCTAACGTACCGCGTAATATTGCTAAGATCAATATGATTACATCAAGCACTATACCATTTGATGATCCTTGGATAGTGCCTTTAGAATCAGAAATGGATTCATTCGATGGCGTGATGCCTTTGAGTCCTTTTGAGA
This sequence comes from Pinus albicaulis, assembly GCA_034641835.2. Taxonomy (NCBI): domain Eukaryota; kingdom Viridiplantae; phylum Streptophyta; class Pinopsida; order Pinales; family Pinaceae; genus Pinus; species Pinus albicaulis. The sequence continues at coordinate 69,598 of JAXQQM020067778.1, forward strand.
TAGCATATCAAGTAGTACAGTCATTTTCTAAACCTTTATCAACTGATAATGATCCAATGAATGTGATCAACGAAGAGTCATTTTCACCATCAAGCTCAGCTATAACATCAATTCCTGATCCTTTTCAACAAGTGTTTCATATTGATGAAAGAATTCGTGAATTCTTGTCTGTAGATGAATTACCATGGGATGATCTCCATCATAGGTCATCATTTTTATCTGAGCTTGATAAATTCGAAAATATTTTTTCCTCTATTTTTACAGCTAACTATGTCAATGAACCTCAGAGTCCAATATTGATCACAAATTTGGATTCTGAAGTAAATTTGGGGAATATTTCTTCCACGATTCGTATTGACATATCAGTGAAACCCAGAATTATTGAAAACATTCATATAGGTGCCTTTTGTACGTCAGATGAAATTTTTACATATAAAGCCCTATTTCAAGAATTCTGAGACATATTTGTCTAGTCTTATGAAGAAATGCCAGGAATTGATCCCAACATTTTCATTCATGAAATAAAGACTTACCCGGATGCTAAACCTGTCAGATAGTTATTACGTCCGATACATCCACAAAAAGCTGCTGTTATTAAAGCCGAATTTGAGAAATTACTGAAAGCAGGTTTTATTTATCCAATTCCTTTAATAGATTGGGTATCTAATATTGTTCCTATTATAAAAAAACAAGGAAAAATACGAGTATGTGTCAATGATCCAAGAGGATCTTGATCAGTACAAATCTACAGAGCTCCAAGTATAATCGACATCCAGTTCAATCTCCAATCCGCTAGTTTCGTCAATGGCATCCGAAGAAAACATCCTCAAGTTGATCATGGTTTAGTTTCGCCAGTGAAAGGCTCTTCAATATCATGGTCGACATGTTTCAAAGTTTGGATGTAAAAAAAATGGTTAACTTAGTGCTAAGACCTAATCATATTACTAATTCTAATCCTATAACTATCTCTAAAACCTACATCTAAAAGTCTATGGTGTCAAAACCTAAGCATGGTGAAAAACCTAAGTCTTAAGGACCTAAAACCTAAAGCACTATGGTTAAAAAAACCTATGTCAAAAACCTAAGCGTTAAGACCATAACATAAACCTTTTAAAGGTTCGGGGTCATGGGTTAAAAACATTATAAAAAACCTTTAATCTAAGGTTCGAGGTTTAAAAATGTTGGTTTAAATAAATAATATTAAAACTATATTATAAAACCCACAGAGTTAGATAACCGCAGCGCTTGGTTTAAACTATGTCGGGGTTCTCAAATAACATGTGACTGGTCTTAATGAGACCGCGGCGGAGTTGTTTAAGTTATAACCGCCGTTATAAACCGTGAAGTTTGCGATGAAGTTGTAACATGTGACAAGTATGCGGATAAGATAAGTCAAAAATGACAGTTGTAAAACCGTACAAAGACCGCCGGGATGAAGGTTGTGACCGCAACCGCCAGGGATTCCGCCTGTTCACATGCTGTAAGTTAAAACCTCTGCCCAGTTAATAAGCCTCCAATTTAATATATGGTTTCTTTATGGGTTTTATCATTTATTTTCAGCGCTAAGTTTTGGGGATATTTATCCCTAGGTATAAGGTTTATGAGGAGATAGGGATTCGAATCCCTTATCACTTAAAATCTTCAACCACCTTCTAAATTAAGAATAAGTGGTTCGAATCAGTCATTATTTAAGCCATGGAAATTCTCATAAAGTTCATCTTGGATTATGGTGAAGACATTGTGCATTTTGAGTTCAGTATCAGAAGGACATAGGTGAATTTGTTTGCAGCATTGCTCCACCGTCGGTGGTCGGAATTGAGCACGGAGACAGACGTCAGAAAGGAAAGGAATATTATTTTCTGTTTACAAGGTTCAGAAGTGCATGCGAGCACAGTCATTCTGTTCCATTTCAGTGTAAATATTCTTCAAGATCAATCCTAATAAAAACGGATGCCCACTTAAAAGCGAACCTAGAGACGTAGTCCAGGAGGGACGAACTCCATCATCAAATTGTTTTCTTCTTATTATCTCTGATTATTGCTATTATTTAATCGTTTATTATTGTTGTTTTATGTCGTCTTTCATTAAAGCATACTTCAGTTAACAATCAATCTAAAGGAAAAACTAATCAAACTGATTAAGAACTTTATTCGATCACATACAGATCATTTTTGGTATCAGAGTAGGTTGTGCTTTGTAATTTGTTTGTCAGTGGATGTTAACCAGGTTGGGATTGCAACGTGGAAAAGGCACGCTTGAGGAATTCAATCCAGAGATCGGAAGGCGGAAATTCGATCATCAATCAACGATGACAAGGACTAAGACCGTTGAGACTCCTAAAGCTACTAAAAGGAAACCCATGGATGAGAATCAAATCCAGCAGATGTTTCTAAACATGTAGCAGATGTTGGCAGAATTATATGAATATAAGAAGACGAGAGATGCAGCCTCATTGTCGAAGGCATAAAAGAAGGAAAATGGTAAAGGCAAGGCATATAAATCTCCTTCTCCTCTGTCATCTCCATCATCTTCTTCTTCCTCTTCTACTTCTAGTTCTGAAACAAAAAAAGAAAAGAAACCTAAGAGTCCATTATTGAAACTTGATGTTAAGTTCGAATTACCTGTGTATGATGGTGAAATAAACCCTGAGAAATTAGATAATTGGGTAAAACAATTAGAAGTCTATTGTCGTATTCAAGATATTACTGATGATAAGACAAAGATCCAATTAGCTACTCTTAGAATGGGGGGTATTGCTTTGATCTGGTGGGAGAGTAGGACACAGATAGATTTAAAGCGTAAGGGAAAAGTTATCACCTCATGGACTAAGTTTATTAAAGCTCTAAAGAAACAATTCTATCCGTTTGGTCACACACAGCAAGCTGTAATAGATTGGTAGCACTTGCGACAAGGTAAGGGACAAAGTGTTCAAGAGTTCACATAGGAATTCAGAAACAAGGCATTAGCACTTGGTATTTATTTGGAAACAAAAGAAACTTTTTTGAAGTATATTAGCGGTTTTCACTCATATTTGCAACATACATTATTAATTTTCAATCCTAATGATTTTGATGAAGTTTTTGTTCAAGCAATTCATGTCGAATCAGGTGGTAGACCATTCAAGTTTACACCAAAGACATCCAAGCAGATGGAAACTGAAGACAACAAAAAGAAGGGAAATTCAAAGGGAAAGAATAATGCCACAACTCAGAAGGAAGATGAAATACCTACGTGTACACATTGCCAAAGGATCGGCCATGATGAAGCTAGGTGTTGGAAACTTCATCCGGAACTGAAGCCAAAGAAGTTTCAATCAAAGAAGGGTGAAAATAAGGTTGAAACAGCAATCCAGCAAGGCTTGGACTTGGGATCCGATTCAGGTGATGAAGGTAAAATCACTTCAATGGTTACAACAGGTAAAATTTCTGATGCTAGTACTTTTTCTTCTTCAAACATCAAACAACAGAATGAATATAAAAGAGTCGAGTTATTTCATATAAGGGTAACTTCAAAGCATACTAAGATAGATACATTGTTCGATACAGGATCACAGGAAAATTTGATTTCTGAGTCATTGGTTAAAAAATTGGGTTTGAAAACACATAATCATCCAAAGCCATATCCTTTAGGGTGGTTAAAGGAACAAAGTCAAATTCATGTTACCAAATAGTGTCGGTTAAAATTTGAAATCACAGCTAACTATATCGATGAAGTGGAGCTAGATGTGATACCGTTAGACATTTGTGGAATTTTCTTAGGTAGCCCTTATCTCTATGAATGTGATGCAGTATTTTATAGAAAGGAACATATGTATCATCTCATGAAATATGGGATTAATTACA